>JAWPHD010002342.1:0-261864 GCA_037043455.1 Cyrtodaria siliqua | reverse complement strand
ATATTTTATTCAAACAATATTCCAAACAAATGTTTGTTCTGCTCTGTGACGTTTCTTTCCCATCTTCATGTGATTAGTTCAAAGTCCGTTTTGGAGCAATTTTAAATTATATATATATATATATAATATACATCCTTGAGGCCCTCAAATTAGGATTAAGAATTATGTTTTCTGGTTCTCTTATAGTTGATAATGTTATTATTTTCTGCTGGTTTCCAAGCCATGTAGGAATACGTGGTCATACTAGAGCTGATAGTGCTGCTAAAACAGCATTAGGTTTACATATATCTAATGCCACATTACCTTATACTGATTTTACAAGTTGTATTAACACATATATTCTAACTCTTGGCAAGCCGCTTGGGATTTGTCAGTTAACAATAAACTCCATTCAATTAAACCGTTACTCGGAGAATGACGTTCTTCTAGTAGACCCATTCGTCGAGAGGAAGTTGTCCTAGCCCGGTGCAGGATAGGGCATACACGTTATACTCATTCATATTTATGACAAGGTGAACAATTACCAGAATGTATACCCTGCTTTGCACCGTTAACGGTCAAACACATCTTGTTGGAATGTGTAGACTTTGATCCTATGCGTCAAAGGTACTACAATGTTAATACTATGACCGAGTTATTTAATACTATAGATTTTAGTCTTATTTTAGATTTTCTGAAGGAAGTCAGACTATATAAATCAAAATAATATGTTCTTGTATATATTAACTTCTTTTATATATACCCGTTTTGGGGATTTGTTGATTTACATGTATAGTTTATACTACTACTATATCATCCCTTATTTGTAAATAATTTTATCTTTATGTATTTACATTAATTTTTAATTAATCCTTCATTTCTTCATCTGTCATTAGTTTTTGCGCACACTATGACCTATGTATGTGTCGACGTGCCGTAAAACACCATTCATTCATTCTGGTTGTAATTTCTACCGTCGTGTAGAAAAATAAAATCGACCTACCTACCCTATTTTTTTAGCAGGAAACCTGAAACACGACTACTTTTTTCTTGGCCTAAAGAAAGATAAAAATATCGGACAGGGAATGCAGCATTCAAGGACCACAGTCAACCACAAAACACAAAAACAAACACGCAAACAGACAAACGAGAAGGCAAAAGCAATAACAAATGCAAACGACATCACAAACACAAAAGAGTTGACAATAGGGCTACCGCCTTGGAACGGTCAGTGGCAACAAAGGCCACTGGGGGTTTAAACCGGTTCTAGGGTGCACCAAACCTCACACTTACCCTACTGTCATCCCATTAAACAGGACAGGGTAAATAAACCCAGGACAGTGTAAATAAATATTGGCCTATGTCTTGGAATTACGTTGAATTTAAAAATGCAAACCTTTAATACAGCATTTCCCCAGCCCGTCGATGATGCCTTTGGGTAGTATGCACGTGGTCCCGGGCCCACACTGAAGACCCATTTTCCCACCGCATTGACCCTTAGATCCAAACGGACACCACAGATCTATAATGGGAAACAGTAAGCAACAGAATGTCGTGACCAATTTATAAGAATAATGTCGCCTCGTTGACAGATTATCCCTCTATAATGAATTAACTTCCGCACATCCAAAACACGTTTGAACACATTCTTGAATGAGAGAGGGGTGTGAGTGGGGCGCCGGGGTAGGGCGTTAGAAGGAAATGGAAAAAAAACATGTGTGTAATAAAGTATAAATACATGTGTTTCCTTGCTCCCTGAAAAATGCAGTTGTTGGTGTCATGTAAAATGTAATCATTTTCTCTCTTATTCAAACGCGAATAAATTAAGGCGTTACCGTTTGGGCAGCAAATACCGATACTTGTAACCGGTAAGTTTTAAAATGGATTTACATTTTGAGTAGGTCGGTGGTTCACATTTGGGCTGAACGGGTTACCTTTAAGGCCGGGTTACCTTTTGGGTTCCTACATAATGTATGTATGTCCTGTGTTTTACCCTAAAATACACATTTCCCAACGCTACTTGGTCATTGAAAAAGCACGAGAAGCTTGAATATTTACAGCCAGCACGCTTCATGGCTGATCAACTCAGGTATATAAATTGAGGCCCACTCTTAGTCTTTTATGTATATAGCATTGCTGTATTGAGGGTAAGAATAGCTTAACAACACTTTGTAATTTACTTTAATGAAGAAATATATGTTCATAATTTATCTTTTGAATACAAAACTTATCTGGTATTTCTTAATTGTTTTTAGACCAAAAATCAGAGCACAACACAATAAATATACAACATTCTTTAATGTGTTATTATGTGTACTGGTCACAAATGCTTTATTGGGTGGGCCTCATAATTTAATATCACACTTTGCTCATGAAATTGTTTGACTAACAGTGATTTACAGTTACCTATAGAAATTCTCTCTTCCCCCCCCCCCCCCCCCCCCCCCCCCCAAATACAATAGGCTCGAAATGTGTCTTTAACTGTCAAACATATCTTAATGGAAGGCAGATACTTTGTACCTATGCGGCCAGGACACTACCATATTATCACAATAAACTGTGGCGAAACCACGTGACTTTTTGATAGATTTCACGGCAAAAAAGTAAACAAAGCGGTCGAATTGTGTAGGGTTTTTCTTCATAACTTTCATAATGTTTAACGGTCAAACACATCTTGTTGGAATGTGTAGAATTTGATCCTTTGCGTCAAAGGTACTACACATAAATAGGTCAAATTGTGCGCAAAAATCGACGAATCATGAAAAAATGAAGTAGTTATTAAAAATGATTTAAACGTATAAAGACAAAACTATCTACAAATAAGGGTTGATATGGTAGCAATATAAACTATGTTTATATGTAAATCAACAAATGCCCGCCAACGGGCTTGTAAACAAGTTAATATATATAGGAAAATATTATATTGATTTATAAATTCAGATTTCTTTAAGGAAATCTAAAATAAGACTATAATCTATAGTATCAAATAACTCTTTCAAAGTATTAACTGTGTAGTATCTTTGTCGCATAGGATCAAAGTCTACACATTCCAACAAGATATGTTTGACCGTTAACGGTGCAAAACAGGGTATACATTCTGGCAACTGCTCACCTTGTAATAAATATGAATGAGTACAGCGTGTATGCCCTATCCTGACCCTGGCTAGGACAACTTCCTCTCGACGAATGGGTCTACTAGAAGGACGCCATTCTCCGAATAACGGTTTAATGGAAAGGAGTTTATTGTTCACCGACAAGTCCCAAGTGGCTTGCCAAGAGTTACGAATATATGTGTTGATACAACTTTTTAAATCAGTATAAGGTAATTTGATATTAGATATATGTAAACCTAATGCTGCCTTAGCAGCACTATCAGCTCCATCATTACCACGTATTCCTACATGGCTTGGAAGCTAGCAGAAAATAATAACATTATCAAACTGTAAGAGAATTGTACTTTTCTAAAAGTTGAAGCACAACTGGATTATCATGTTTCATATTACCCAGTGCTTGAAGAGATGAAAGGGAATCAGAAAAGATTACGAAATGGTCACCATCAGAATCCTGAATAAAACTTAAGGCAAGTTCAATTCAATTGCCTTAAGTTCAGCTGAGAAGATAGAGGCCTCGTCAGGCAGGCGGCTCTTTATGCGATGTTTGTGAACAACAGCTGCAGCAGCAACCTTGTCTCCGTCAAAAAGAGGTTCATAATTAGTATTAAAAACAGTATCAAAAGTTGGATTTGAAGGGTTAGATTGTAATTTAATGCTATACTGAAGGGATAATTTGTCCCGTCTATGAGACAGTGATGGTTCATTAGCTTCAACATATAGACCTTCGGCTGGTGATGTACGAAAGGCTCCTAAGGCGAGTCGTAATCCTTGATTATATATAGGATCGAGCATCTGCAAGAAATATAAAAAGATCGGACAGGGAATGTAGCATTCAAAGAGGACAGTCAACCACAAAACACAAAAACAAACATGCAAACAGACAAACAAGAAGGCAAAAGTAATAATAAAAGTAAACGACATCACAAACACAAAAGGGTTGACAATAGGGCTACGCCTTGGAACGGTCAGTGGCAAAGTAGGCCACTGGGGGTTTAAACCGGTTCTAGGGTTCACCAAACCAAACACTTACCCTACTGTCATCCCATTAAAACAGGACAGTCATCCCATTAAAACAGGACAGTGTAAATAAAGAAATCCCTGCCATGATCTAATCTCTAACCAACAAGGCAGCATCAATAGGCAATATAAGTAAAACACAAATATGCTCGTGTAAATATAATACAAAAAAAAACAATAGCATAAAAAGCCACAATGAAGGTACTCAATGACTTGGCAGAAGCCAGAGCAATAAGAGAATAAAGCATTAAGGGCACGACAAGAAAGATCATAGACAAACATCAAACACCACCGTCCCAATGGGCTTTAGGTAGGCGTCGTCATAGGGTCCACAGCCTGTCCGGTCATCGTCATCGTACAATTAAGGGCTGGCGTGGCGCAGTCGGTAGTGCGGCGGATTTGTAACCGGAGGCCCCGGGTTCAATTCTCCGTGGTGTCACTGAGTTTCGTCGGTGTGTTCTTGGGCAAGACACTTTCCCTTAGCCTCGTCCGTCGGATGGGGACGTAAACCGGGCGGTCCCGTGTATCGGTCTATCCCCCGAGCACGTAAAAGAACCATAGGAATCTATTCGATAATAAGAGTAGGGCATGGCTCCCGGATTCATATGTATCCTTCCCCTCTCTCTGGGGCGGCTCTAAATAACCTGTACTGTGTTGATGAGCCGTTAAACAACATTCAATTCAATTCAATTCATCGTACAATTAAAGAGGAAAGCATAGTGGCGAACTGTAAAAGGGTCCACCACCAAGTATGCAGTACGTTGCAAAATGATAGGGTCATAACCTCTTTTGATAAACTTTTTAACAAGTTTAACAAAGATAGTATGAAAGTGATCATGACCAAGAATCTTACTTGGAGGAAGTATGACTTGCGAGTCGATCAATATACTATTGAGCCGTAGCCAGGCTTGGATCTGATAAGAGATCTGTAAAGTCGCAAGAGGACTTTTCGATCTGCTCCCCAATTAGTGTTTGCAACGACTTTAAGTAAGTTAAGAGCTTTAAGGCATTTGGCCTTCAAGTATTTAAGGTGTGGTATAAACGTTCAAAAGTAAGACCTAGGAATTTTGTCTCATCCACTACTAGTAAAGGTGAACCGCCCAGTGTTAGATGGGGGTCTTCGTGATGTTTGCTTAGTTGACAAAAATGCATACAATTGGTTTTAGATTTAGTAATTTTAAAACCGTTTTCATCAGACCAGGTGTGAAGTTTATTGAGACATTGTTGTAATTGTCTCTCAATAGTATTCATGTTTTTTGCACGGTAACATTTAACAAAGTCGTCAACATACAGAGAACAATCCACACCTGGATTGATGCATTTTACTATACTGTTAATCGTTATATTAAAAAGCGTGACAGAGAGTATGCTGTCCTGTGGAACACCCATCTCCTGTTCATGAATATCAGAGAGGATTGAACCCATTCGGACACGAAACTGCCTATCATCTAAGAATTTCTCTATAAAAATGGGTAATCGGCCTCTAAGGCCAAGGTCATGAAGATCATTCATTATACCGTACTTCCATGCAGTATCATAAGCTTTCTCAAAGTCAAAAAATAGGTCGTGTTGAATTATCCAGGTTAATTTTACTGATGAATATTGTGAGGAGTCTGTGTCAGCGAGTGATGGTTTCTGTTCATTGTCAGAAGAATTGGTATTGGAAATTGTTAAACGTACGTCATTCAGTTGTCCATGAGGCTTGTACTCCCTTTGCTTTGTGTTCATTGTCTCAATATTATAAGCAGGATTAGGAAAAAGGATAGTTTATTGTCTATCATTCAAAGACACCTCGTAGTCATTACGGGTGCAACAGCACACGGAGCATTCCCCACCCAATAGTTGTTGTGGCATTGTTTAGAGGTTAGTTGTCATACATAATTCCTCATACGTTTATGAGGATGGGGTTAAAAAAGTGGTTTGTCGAATTTGTAATACGTGTTTATTTAGAAATAATAAAAAGTGAGGCTGACATTCATTGTTTAACAAGCTGAGCAATTACAAGAATGTATACCCTGCTTTGCACCGTTAACGGTCAAACACATCTTGTTGGAATGTGTAGACTTTGATCCTATGCGTCAAAGGTTCTACAATGTTAATACTATGAAAAAGTTATTTGATACCATAGATTTTAGTCTTGTTTTAGATTTCCTAAAAGAAATCAGGGTATATAAATCATTATAATGTGTTCTTATATATATTTACTTGTTTATATGCCCGTTGACGAGCATTTGTTGATTTACATATATAGTTTATATTACTACCATATCATCCCTTATTTTTTAATAGTTTTATCTTTATATATTTACATTAAATTTTAATTATTTTTTCATTGCTTCATCTTTCATCGGTTTTTGCGCACAATATGACCTATTTATGTGTTGACGTGCCGTAAAACACCGTTCATTCATTCATTCATTGTTTAACAATAAAGACTGAAATAGGAAACAAGAAAATAATAGAATACTAATAAAAATATAATGTTTCCAAAGGTCCACTCTCATACTCTTTTATATTAATACCATATCTATGTGTAAATAAGACGGATACAACTCTTGTCTGGAGTTACCCTATGGACCTTTTTTTCGAGGATGGGGAAGAGTGTGATGAAGTTATGACTGCAGACTGCACGGGTAGAGCTCGGTTATCTTCGGGCGTCGCCGGTCGGTTATTCTATTTCGGGGGTCTTCGGAGAACAACATTTAGCTTCGGTCAACCAATCAGATATAGACTGACCAGAACAACACGGTCGTGTTGACCAATGAAATCCATCCCCCGATACTATAAACCGTTACACAGACAAGAGAAGTGGTCATTACCCGGAAAAGCCTAAAAGGAGAACTGCTGTTGCGTTGCTGGTGAAGAAACACAAGTGGTGAGCTAGTGGTGACCAAGTGGTGAGCTAGTGGTGACCCAAGTCGACAGATATGTGAGTATGTCTTACATCATTACCTAACGCCTTACCACTCACGCCTTCACAAGAAATATAAAAAGATCGGACAGGAAAAAGTCCAGAAAAGCTTGTGTATTAAAATCTTTAAAGGGCCATAACTCTGCCAAAAATCATTCAACTGGAACACGGTGATGATTTGCACAACTAGACCTGGAACTGATCATCCTTAAAAAAGCTTCATTTAAATCCCGCCAGGGGCCTCAGGAGAACTAGTCAGGACAGTTTGTGTATTAAAACCTTTAAAGGGCCATAACTCCACCAAAATCATTCAACCGTAACACGGTCAAGATTTGTATAACTAGGTTTGGTACTGATCATCCCTGCTAAGTTTCATTGAAATCCGGCCAAATGAAGGCCCTTAAGTTTTAATGAGGCCAAAATATAGCATATTTCAGAAAATCAAAGGCCACAACTCCGGTGTAAATGGTCCAATCTGGCTTGTTTTCGAACTTATCCGAGCTTACATTGATATTACCAATCTGGTAGAGTTTGGTAAAGATCGGATAAACAATAAAGGTCATATAGTCTTTAAGTTAACGAGGAAAAATTTAGCATTTTAAACTAAATCAAGGGCCTAACTCTGCTGTTAGTTGTCCGATCTGGCTGGTTTACGAACTTATCCGAGCTTTCATTGATAGTAATAATCTGGTAAAGGTTGGTAAAGATCGGGTGGAAAATGAAGGCCCTATTGTCTTAACGAGGCAAAATATAGCAATTTGAACTAAATCAAGGGCCATAACTCTGCTGTTAGTGGTCCGATCTGGCTGGTTTACGAACTTATCCGAGCTTTCATTGATATTAACAATCCGGTACAGTTTGGTAAATATCGGATGAAAAATGAAGACCCTATCGTCTGTATGTGTCGTGGGTTTTCAAACTTATATGAGCTTTCATTGATATTAACAATCTGGTACAGTTTGGTAAAGATTGCATTTAAAATGAAGGCCCTATCGTCTGAACGAGGCAAAATATAGCATTTAACTAAATCAAGGGTCATAACTCTGCTGTTACTGGTCCGATCTGCGTGGTTTTCGAACTTATCCGAGCTTTCATTGATATTAACAATCTGGTACAGTTTGGTAAAGATTTCATGAAAAATGAAGGCGCTGTCGTATTGAGGCAAAATATAGCATTTTTAACTAAATCAAGGGCCATAACCCTGCTGTAAGTGGTCCGATATGGCTGCTTTTCGAATTGTCCAAGCTTTCATTCATATTAACAATTTGGTAAAGATCGGATGAAAAATGAATGCCCCATCGTCTTAACGAGGCAAAATATACCAATTTTAACTAAATCAAGGGCCATAACTCCGCTGCTGCTGGTCCGATCTGGCTGGTTTTCGAGCTTTCATTGATACTAACAATCTGGTAAAGTTGGTAAAGATCGGATGAAAAATGAAGGCCCTATCGTCTTAACGAGACAAAGGTTAACGACGGACGGACGGACGACGGACAATAAAAGATAAGATAGCGAGATATATATAACCATGAGAACTAAACGCTACGAGATTATACCATTTTGATTACAACACTATGATAACTAAACATTATGAGATTATACCATAATGAAAATTACATACGAGATTATCACTATGAGAACTAAATGCGAGTACTAGGCATTACTAGATTATAACTGGGTGAGAAGTAGATATGATAATGAGATATGACAATAAGATACAACATTATAACATTATGAAAACTAGATATGTCAGGATTGTAACATCATGAAAACTGATATAACGAGTTCATATCCCAATTTAGAATAAGCTATATTTAGCATAAGCTCTTTCATGTTTAGCATAAGCTATCTGTATGACTAATAAAAAATGAGATATAGGGTCCTATAGAAACCACAGCGTCCGAACGCAATGGCATCGTAGGTCCGCACTGTACTGCAATAAAATCTAAAAAAAGAGTATGATAATGGACCTTTGGAATCGGCCGAGCACGACACATACGAAATATTGCAGTCTCGGTTGATAATAATATCGGTCTCCATTTTGGCTAATTAATTAATTTTAAGAATGAGCTATGAAGTCAATTATCTCTCTTAGTAGATACATATGCTAAACATTGAGAGCACTAATTACAGCTAAGACATTATTAGTCATTTGCTACATTTATATCATAACTATTCACAAATATATTTTTATATGTTGACATTTGGAAGTTGGAATATAAAAAGGTTTTAATGTAAATAAGTTAGATTTAGATTTGCTTTGTAAATTTTATATTTTTATTTATGTGAAACATGGATTACTTAGGACTGTTCCGACATACTGCCAGACGTGCACCAGCGAGAAATGATGACTTAAATGGACTCACAGATTTGTTTTGAAAAGAGATGATATAAATCGCATACGAGAAAAATATGCTATAAATGTTTTGTACCTTAGTCGTTTATCCAACTACGCATGTGCATGAAGTTTTAGGGCGTTGCAGTTTTCAGTAAAAACAACAGCTCGATCCAGTCAAGAAATAGCATTATCACGCGGCATGAGCATGACCATATTTTGATTATTGCAGCCAATTGCCTGTGTGTATTATTGGGCAAATACAATGTCAAGGAGTGCTGTTTTGATAATGGGTGGTCGTGTTTTACATATTTGATTTGACTACGCGCGTGTAAAATTGAGTAGACCATTGTAGAACTGCCGAACCTGTCATTTATAGCACGGCTGAAATATACCGGCATTTATAGCACGGTTTAGGCTCAGACCTTCACGTTTATGAAAAATATATCATAAGCAAGACCGAAGGAAAACCATAAGAGCTGCTATGGTACAAAAAAGGTTTTAATGTAAATAAGTTAGATTTAGATTTGCTTTGTAATGTGATTATTTGTTTATGTGAAACATAGATTACTAAGGACTGTTCTCACATACTGCCAGACGTGAACCAGCGAGAAGTGATGACTTAAATGGACTCTTAGATTTGTTTGGAGCAGAGATGACTGACAATAGTAATGATTTTCAGGTCGGATCTCCTCGGCCGATGGATCAAATGTTAGTTACAGCTGAAAGTGATGCCGTGTAAGCCCATTTATATTACGTAATGATGAATACATCGACATGCTTAATACATTGAAAGACAGTACCAATTCACATCGTTGGCATAATTGTTCCCTGAAAGTCAAAGAACAGAAATAGATTATACTAGCGGTTTCTACAGAATACATGTATTATAACAGTCATCGTACTCGTAAATGTCAGTGTATATACCTGCAATTTTCTAACTGTAAACGTTATATTTATAGTAACTGAGTAAAGTGATTCCTTACCTATACATGGTTCTGTAACCGTCAGGTTGTTTCTTATTAGTCTTCGTTATAGATATATGATTCTGTCAGGATGCACGTCTTGTCACTTTGGCAATACCTTCCAGAATGCTGGATTCCCTCGAGGCTCGACCAATCAGAGAGGTTGTTTGGCCTTACGTCATGGCAGTTGGCGGGAACGCACCGGCTACCCACATCACCAGGGATCGGAGCCACAAGGACTTGATAAGCCCCCTATCGACAGTCACTACACTCCCCCCTACTTTATAATGATGGTCGTTCTGCCCTTACCCCACTCCAGCTCTGAGTCAGGAGTGCCACCGGTGAGCGCTAACTTCCCAATTTTGACATTAAAACCCTGTTTACTTAACCGTAGTCCTAACTGTCGTGGTCCAACATTTCCCATATATTTAGACACTGGCACGTGCTTTGAATCTACCGCCAACCCAATGACCTTGGGCCAGGGCATCAGTGGGTTTCCAACCCAACGGGGTGCCCTGCAGCCGCCTCGGTATCGGATAACATTATTAGTTTAATAAATATATTTTAACATGAAAAAACCCCAAATTTACCCAGATGACCCATGTTAACAAAATTTCAATATCGCAAAAATCAACCTTTTGACCAAGCCTTAATACCCACCCGCAATATTCCCCATGACCCTGGTGACCAACACGTCTCAACCCTGATTAGATGTCTCCTAACAAATTGATTTGATCCCGGTAACCAACCTAATTTGATTCACTGATTACGGTTTCCCACCCCCTTGTCCCTCCGGCGTAATTCACTGCCGGAGGTACAAACACTGGGCGTTCCGCACGGTCGCCCTCAACAGGGCACCCGCAGTGGTGCCCCGCAGAGTAGCGACGGCTCTCGCCACCTGGCCTATGAAAGCCGGGGTCGAGCAAGCGTATCCCGGAAACGGAAAGTATGGTGCATCCGTCTCCAGGAGCATCCTGTCGTCCCTGATGGCTCGTAGGGCCGCTAGCTGACCTTCCCCAAAGCGCTCCACTATTTTAGTGAAACCAAAGTACGCGTTGGGGAAAGCTTGACTCCACATCCGGGCCTCCTCCAAGCTGCCCGTAAAGCAGTGGAGATGGATCCGTTGCTACGGACGTAGCAACATTTTTGCTAACCCTCGAATGACAAGGGAAGCCCCGTCAGCAAGAGTCCCCTCCTGCCCCCTGAAGTGTACTACCAGTACCTTTTCTAGGGAGACCAGGGGTAAGACCCTTGCCAGGACCTCCACTTGCTTTGGCCACTCTGCTGGGGGGCAGGTGTGATCCACACCTACTTCCCCCAGCCCAACCACCCCTGGGAAACGTAGGGCAGCCTCCAGCAGCGAGGCTAGATTAACCCGGGAGGCATGCTTCGGGTGAATATGTGGGACCGGCTCCTCTTGCACTTGCCTTTTTTCCCCTTGTGGGGCAGGTGTTGGTCTGGGGTCCGCCCTGCCAACCTCATCTGGCCCAGGCCCTGCCCGGCGAGTCGTCACATCGCTGAACCCAAGGTCCACCTCACTGGGGCTCCCGTATATATGGTAAAGTTGCAACTGATCCTCCCTTGGGAGCCGAGCAACCAGGAGCACGACCACCCTCCAATGAATGAGGACAGCGGGGGAATTGGGTGGCGAAACGCAGAACTCCTCTGGAGCCTGCACCTGCAACACCTCGCATGGCCTCAGCTTTACGGTCCGTTACCTGCGGCCTCTACATATACCATGAGGCTCTCCAGCGTGGCTGTCTCGAGGAGAAGGTCAGCCACGAACTGGAGGGCCGCCACACGACGCCTGGCTACACCAGCGTCCTCCCTCTCCTCCTCGAACACTTTCGGGAGGTGCCGCAGCAAGGCATGCAGCTTCTCATACGCAAGCGGCCCGGGGCATCCAAATGGGCACCGCTGCGCTTCCGCCCTCCTGAGCTGCCTGCGCTCATTTTTCCGCCTCTCCGTGTCCGACTTAACAACAGCCGCTGAACTCGGCGCGGACACCGAGGTAGCGCCTGTCACCTCTGCCTCACCCTGCGGGGTCCTGACTACAGGGGTGTGGGACCCGGAAGAGAGCCTCTCTAGGGCCCCACAACTCTGCATCCCCAAACCCGTACCGGAGTCACAGGCCTCTACCCGCCTACTCACTTTGGTTTCCCCTTGGGTCAACCTGACCCTGAGGTCACCTAGGCTGCTGGGGTCCTCTACCGCCTGCAGTGTGAGCGCTGGTTGCCTCCTTCTGAACCGGCTGGCCTCAACACCAACGTTGGTTGCCCGGCCGGAGAGTCGCCTCACTCTACCCGGCTCGGCAGGCTACCTTCATTGGCTGGAGTACTCCCAGATGTCCTCCTCTGCCTCCTTCCTCGTTTCCTCTGGCGAGCTCTCGGTTTTCTTATTCCTCGCCTTTTCCGGCCCTGTCCTCTAGGCGGGCTAGACCCCGTGTCTCCGCCCTCAACTAGGGGCGCCTCCCCAACAGTCTCTCTCTCAACAGTCGACTCCCAGCTCGCCACCGGATGCCGGACTACCCCCGCACCAGCCTCATCCACGGATAGCTGGGCCAGGTCTCCTAACCCAGCTATCTCAGGGATGGTGGTGTCCGCGTCCAAGGCCAACAGCACGGCCTCATCTCCCTCCTCTCCGGACGACAGATACCCCTCCATGAGCAAATCTAAGCCCCCGGGGACCTCCTTTGCCTCGCGAGGCTCCCCGAGACTGGCTTTCTCGTCCACTCCCCGAATGGGGCCAGACTCCTGCGACAGGACCGAGTCCCGGCTGGGTCCTGAGCCGCCCACCCTACTCTGCTCTCCAGGCGGAGTTCTACTCCGCTCCATAGCAGCATCACTAACCACTCGAGGAAAAGACGGGTCCTGCAACAGGCGCATGTCCCGGCTGGGCCCTGAACTTTCCCACCTCTTCCTACGTTGACCCCCGCCCACTGGGGCGATATGAACCCGGATCCAACTAGCCTCTGCGGCTTGAAGTTGATCCGCCTCCCGCGCCACGGTCAACAGCCAACGGGAGTTACCCGCTTGGCGGGCCAACCGTACCTGCCCCAACAGGGCTTCCTCCTGCTCTATCCTGGTGAAGCGAGCCGCGAGCATCAGCCTTCCAACCATTCCCGATGCCGGCAACAACCTCTCCTCCCGGGTCCATCGCCTCACTTGTGTCAGGAAGTCATCGAACCTTCCCGGATCACCTTTGGGCAACCTGAAACGACACAAACTACCTGTCACTTATGTGCCGGCACGCCCCGTTTGCAACGCTCACACTTGAAACGGTCAATGCTTAATGCCTCCGTGGCAGTTACGTTGATACATGACCCATGATACCATTCATCACATGTATCACACTGGATCATGAATCTTCCCTGCCACGGCTGGCGGCACAAGCAATACAGCTGGCCATCATCAGCCCCCTGAATCTCACCCTCATCCGGGTTAGCCAACCACTGGGTTAACCAACCCGGCAACTTCCGGTCGCGACAAGGTTTGAGTCGATCATGATTAGCCACAAATATCGCATTTTTCAGTTTAACCCGATAGAGGTACGCGGAGATCTTTTGTACAATTACCGCCGGGCCCTTCCAGGCAGGGCTTAATTTCTTACATTTTCCCTTTAGCGTCGCGGTGTCCAAGAGGTACACCGCGTCGCCCTTGTCATAAGGACGTTCTAAAATACGGACATCATAATTTCGCTTCATCCTCTTTGTAGAGGTTTTGAGCTTGGCCCGGGCGGTAGTGTGCGCTTTCTGGAGCTCAGCAGCCAGCTCCGCTACATACCCCTCAGTATCCGTTGGCTGCTTTCCTGCTTGCGGGAACATCAAGTGCGCCGGAGTGTTCACTTCTCTACCCAGCATAAGCTTGTTAGGAGTAAACCCCGTGCTCCGGTTCACAGATGCCCGCAACGCCCCCGCTAGTTGCTGCAGGTGCAGATCCCACTGATTCTGGGACTTTCCAATGAAACAACGCACCGCGTCCATCAGGGTACGGTTATACCGTTCCACTTGCCCGTTAGCGCCTATATGGTGTGGTCCTTGCCTTATGGATCTGCAGAAGCTCACACATGGCAGTGAACAGTTTAGACTCAAAGTTACGACCCTGATCAGAAAACAACTGGAAAGGATAACCGAACCTAGAGAAGAACCCGTTCACTGCAGCACGTGCTGTGACTTCTGCAGTCTGCGAAGGCAGGGGGATGCACTCCACCCATTTGGTGAATTGATCCACCATCATCAGAATGTTCTCGTTTCCCCGGGGTGTTTTTGGTAATGGTCCCATAAAATCAATATGGACCCGCTCCATAGGGGCTCCAGCCTGATATTCCCTAAAAGTACACCGACCGTACCGGTCTAGCTTCTTATTCTGGCTGCACACATTACATGACGTCACATACTTAAACACGTCTTCCGCCAGACCATACCAACAGAATTTTTCTTTCAGTTTGGCCTTGGTTCTAGCCACCCATTGGTGGCCCGCCGATGGAATATCGTGATTCCACTCTATTGCCTGCTCTTACAACTCAGAGGGCATCACCAGATCCTTAGCGTCTGTGGCCTTCCTCTGCTTAAAGAGCACCCCATCAATCAGGACAAACAGTTCCTTATTCAACCAATAGGATTTGGCCGCTGGGCTCGCCCGGAAGAGTACCTCCTCCGACGGCTCTTCAGCGGCCTTTACCCAGGCTAATATTATTTCCAAACTCGGGTCTCTGGCTTGAGCCTCGTGCACGTCCTGAAGTGGGAATCCCCAACACGCCGGCTGCTCAACTGTGCCCACTATTACCTCTCGGACGACACTGCAAGTCCGGATAACAAGGTCATCGCCCTCCTTAGTCACTTCTAGGCGCGAGACCTCCGGACCTTCCTCTGTCCCCCAGGAAGTCCGCGAATCATCTTTCATCTGCTCTAAACCCCATTCAATGGGTCGGCCTGTTTCCCAAGGCTCACCCGGGTCTTCTGCCTCAGACCCTGCCTCCAGGTCGCGACCCTCATGCTCTGGTTCACCCCGAACCGCCACTTCCGGTTCTCCTACCGGCCTTTTTGGACCTCTCGACCCTCCAAACTTGACTCCCAGCTCATGTTTACAGCTACTCTGGTTAAGAGCCTCACTCCCTTGCACCTCTTGCGGATCCCGCGGAGTGATCAATTCCGCATCCCAGGAACCTCCTCGCTGACGTCCCGTCGCCGCACAGTAGTTGACATTCCCACCTTGGTAGTCGCCCGCGACCCCTTGGTGCACCCCCGCAACTCCCTGCGCTCCAGACGCCGCCAACGAAATCGCTTCATCCACATCTCGGATGAAACACCCCCAGTTCCTATCCGCCCTGGCACAGTACTCACAACCCCCACATGGCAGTTCCCCTAGCTCAACTCCGGCCATAAATGCGTTGCAATATCCCGGTACCGTTGGTAGCCGAGACAATGCATCCGCATTTCCGTGTTTCTTGCCAGCCCGGTGCTTCAGGATCATGTTGTACTGAGACAACTCTTCCATCCATCGCGCCAACTGCCCCTGGGATTCCTTAAACCTTAACAACCATGTCAAGCTTGAGTGGTCCGTCCTAACCACAAAAGGCCGTCCCAACAGGTAATACCGATACTGTCTGGTGAACCTAACCACCGCCAACAGCTCCTTTCGCGTTGTGCAATAACGCCGCTGTTCACCTGTTAACGCATAGCTTCCATATGCGATAACCTTCTCCTCACCATTGTGGACTTGGAGAAGCTCCGCCCTGATAGCTATATCTGAGGCATCTGTATCAAGGATGTAATCATCCGTCTGATTGGGTAGGGCCAGCACCGGCGGAGCTGTGAGAATCTTTCTCAGGGCATCAAACCCGCTTGCTGCTCCACTTCCCATTTAAACTTATACTTCCCCACCACACTGTAAAGTGGATCGGCCAACTTGGAGAAGTCCTTGACAAACAACCGGTGGTAGTTGGCCAAACCCATGAAGCGCTCAACATCTTTGGAGCATGTGGGGGTAGGCCACTCTCGTACCACCTTTATGTCCTTGTCTGCCATGGCTAGACTGTTACTGCCTACTATTCTACCCAGAAACTCCACCTCCCTCTGGAAGAATACGCATTTCTTAGGCTTCAACTTTAAGCCATACTGTCTACACCTAGCCAAGGCTTCTGTCACATTCCCCAAGTGGTCGTCGAAACCACTACCCAATACCAGGATTTCGTCCAGGAAGGCCAACAAGATTTTCCAATTCAAACCTCTGAGCACCAGGTTCATGACACGTGCGAACGTGGCTGGGGCGTTACATAAACCGAATCCCATTTTCACGTGCTCAAAGAGGCCGTACTTGGTTGTGAAAGCCGTTTTTTTCCTGTCTTCCTCGTTCAGTTTAACCTGCCAATAAGCAGAGTTGGCGTCAAGCTTTGAAAACCAAACGCTTCCCGCCAACGTATCCAGGCAATCCTCCACCAGTGGGAGGGGAAACACATCCTTGATGGTCACGTTGTTGAGTGCACGGTAATCGATGCACCAACGCACGGTACCATCACGTTTGCGTATGAGCACGGGTGCAGAAGCCCAATCAGAATTGGACTCTTGTATCACTCCGGCATCTAGCATTTTCTTAAGATGTACCTCCTCCTCACCTGCGCATTCGCTGCTTTATTGGCCGAGCATCGCCTGTGTCGATGCTATGTGCAATGTCAACGAATTGACCAAGATCGAACTCATTCTGGGCAAACGCATCCTGGTATTCTATCAGCACCTTAGCTAATTGCTTGCTTTGGTCCGCTGATAAATACGCCTGAGAGTCCTCAAAGACCTGTTTGAGATGGTCTGGCACTTCCACCTCATCAGCCTCGAGGCCCTCTCCATGGGGCTGTACCGTTCTCACTTCCGGTACTCTCTCTTCTTCCCCAATATCCTCACAATAGTTGCCTACAGGATAGGCCGTGCCGACCTGTTGCCCTTTCTTGAACACACAGTAGCTATCTGTGGGGTTCAAAATACATACTATGGGTTGTGACCGGCCGGCCCTTACTACCCTAGGGATCAATGTCTTTGGTCCCCGGGTTCCCTCAACCACATAGTCCGGCATTTCTGCGCTTATACTGCATTTCAGTCTCATAGCTGAATTTGGGGGAATAACCTTTCGCTTAGCGACCGTCACTCTAGCCACCTTTGGCTCCCCTTTACGATCCCCAATATTCAGCCCAAGAACCTGCCCATCGAATGTCAACGTACCCTCACCCATATTTAGGACCGCAGCCCCCAGGTGAAATAACATTTCGGAGCCCAGCAACATATCTTCCGCGATAGGAGCTACATACACTGTTTGTTGGTAGCTCTTCTCGCCAATTTTCAAGGTTACTGGACCAACGATAAACCCGTGCATTGACATTTCCCGGCCCGCTGTTAGTAGTTTAACAACTTTAATTTTGGGGGGAGGCACCTTCATAGGCTTATAAAATCTATCCGATACTATGGTCACCTCCGCCGCCGTGACCACCACCGCTTCTACTTTACGTCCGTCCACGTGGACCTCAATACTAAACTGGGAATTGGAACCCAATTGGCACACCTTCACCTCCTCCTCTGCATCCGCACCCTGGCAACCTACTTCCGGCCCCACTGGACTGCTGGTCCCCTGGGTTCCCGCCGGTAAATCCCTTGCCGCGGATCGAGATGAAATACTGGTGTTCCGCCCCAGATTCGCTGGGGCACCCTTGCCATCCCCTTTGGGTATTCCACTTCCCTCATTCCCCGCCCTCTCGGGGAAACATAAACTATCCTGAATTGGTGGTGACACACCTACGAGCGCCAACCCCTCTTCCGGCTGCACGCCCCTGACTTTAGTGGGCTGGCTCCCCACGGGAGCCCCTCGACCCCCTACTACTGGGTCGCCCAACACCGCTGATTTAGCTTTGACAGACTCCGCAACTGGATTGTGTGCAAACCAATCTGCCACTCCCTTACTCATATCAGCCCTGCGGCTATGTATTTGTTGTGACTGTACAGCTGCCTTCACTTCCGGCGCTACGGGTGGTGGAGCAGTGGTGGCAACTTGCCTCCCGCTCCCCCACATGATCATAATTCAGTGGTCGTGCCCTAACAGGCTCCGGCCCCTCGACTAGTAAGTGCCTTCCCGGCCTGGCCTCGTTGTCCTGGGATCGAGGATGGGCCCCCGGCCTCTATCCTGTCCCGTTTAAAGATCCTCTCCCCATGGCACGCCCGTCACCACGCCCTTTCCGTGGGCAGTCCCGTCTGAAGTGCCCAACCTCACCACACCCAAAACATGCACCTGTCTTTAGTGGTTTCTGATTGGGTGGTGGGCCTCCAGGCTGCTTCTGGGTTGAGGTCCATTGTCCCTTGTCTGCCTGCTGGCCCCCACTAAGCGAGTTGAACTTCACTGACAGAGTTTCGAACTTTTGTTCTAATTTACTGAGAACGTCCTCTACCCTACTGGCCTCCCGGGGTGCCGCCTCTTGAACCGCCGAAATCACTATTGGGGCCTCCCTCTCATCATCCCGTCCCCTCTTGGGATCTTTACGAGGCTTCCCATACACCGCCTGAGTCATGTGCTGGTGCCATCGTACTCTGTCTATGGCATTTTCAATGCGGTCCGGCTGCTCGAGCCCGACCCTATGGCCAGCATCACGGTCTGACAGAACCGGCCAGTCCCTGACAGAACCGTACCACTGCCTGTTGGGTCGAGTAAGTAATTGGCAAATCAACAAATGCCTTGTTTGCCAATGTCAACACCCGATCAGCCCAGTCCTCCAATGACTCCCCCTGGGCCTGCACGGCCTGGTGAAACCTTGCTTGAGTGGTAGCCTTGAGCTCCTTGCCACCAAACCGACAGTCCAACTGAGCTAGCATTAGTCGGTATGACATAAGTGACCCAGGATACCGCTCTTTCATGATCGCACAATACTCTGCTGCTTTACCCGTCAGGGACCAGCACAGGCACTCCAAGCATTGGGATTTGGACCATCCCTTCCTGATAGCATAACTGGTGAAGCGCTGCTTAAAAACCAGCCACTGAGTTTTCCCATCATACAAGAGGGCCTTGGGTAGGGACTTGACCGGGTCCCATTCCCTAGATCCGCCATGTTTATTAGCAGCCGGAAATCCAAACTTGTATACACGGTGCTTCCGGTTTACCCTCGACAAGCTAGCATCCGAATCTGAATCGTTCAGCGATGGGGATCGACGCTTCTTACCACTTCGCAACGGGGAACAACCTGTTCTACCCCTTGGCGATGGTGAGCGACTCTTTTTACCACTTCGCGATGGTGAACCACCTGTTCTACCCCTCGGCGATGGGGAGCGCCGCTTTTTGCCCCTCTGGCTTTATATTGACTTTCTGGGACTCGAACTCGCCACCCTAAATCCATAAACTTGCGATTTACGGTCCTTTTCGCTTCGATGTCTCTCGTCTGCAGAGCTCCCATCATCACCGTCATCACTTGATGATGACGAAGACGATGTAGAGGCATAACGCACATGTTTGAGCTTGAAAGAGGATTTTGGGATTACCCCCGCACTTTGTGATACACCCTCAGTGATGGGGGCCTCAGCGGTTGCTACTGGACTCGACTGAACCGGTGCCACAACCTTCCCCGCCTTGGTGGTTAGTTGGGCCGGCTGTACTTCTTCCACCTTCACCCCCACGAGGCCACCTTTCACTTTGAGAATAACCCTCATCATCTCCATTTCCGCTGTAGTGGGATCTGGTGAACCCGTATGCACAGGAGCCATGGCCCCTAACATGGGGGGCTTGATGTCTCTTTGCGCAGAGTCCGCGGTCCCCAACACGAGGTCTATCTCTGCAGCCAGGGCATCAGATTGTAATTTCCGACTGAGAAATATCCCCCTAGCCGGATACCGGAACGGATTAAGTTCACGCCGCTCCCATGTTCCAGTGTTACCTGTACGCGGTGTATTGGGTAGATCCCGCGTCATGTCCTCCAGGCTTGCTTGCCTGTGAAGACTGCCGGTCTCCTCATCCCTATACACCGTGTCAGCGTCTTCCTGTACCTCCCAGTCCTCTTCTTGCACTCCTGCCCCCTCTTGAAAGGCAGGAGTCTGTTGGGGCACTTGACCCCAACGCTCCCCCGGCCTAAACGTAAAATCCAGGGCGCCCCAGTCTATCATATCCATGTGGATCCTGGTCAACGCCTGCCACACTGTTGGTGTCAAGTTACCCTGTGCCTCTCGCACTGCAACAATGGCGGCCGCCAACCGGGACCCTATTCCCTTGATCTGAGCTAATTCATCAACCGATGCAAAATTAACTCTAAGCCGGGCCCTCGCTTCATCTCCACTGGTCCCCATTATAATTAAATTACACAACACAGCAATATAAAAAATGAAAATGAAATACAAACAATTATTTTTTAATAATAATCATTACTGAGCAAGGATACCAGAGTGTTATACACTCAGGGCCTCCGATGTATAAACCGGGACAAGCTACATCAAAACATCCGGTTTAGATGCTTGCGCATGCGCACTGTCTGCATTTTGTGCACTCACAAAAACCTCTTTTTTCCCCTTTTTCCCCGAGAACAGACACCAATGCAAGGCAGGAACACTTATTTACATGCTAACTGACCTTAATTCCGCCGAAGATTCTTAAGAAAAACGTCGCATCGGTGAGATTAGCAATCTCACGGACCAGTGCCGCGCGATGCACAGCACCGGGAAACCACGAATTTCCACCTAAAAACACATTCCGGGCGCAGGAACAATCACGATTCTGACACCATTAAAGTGATTCCTTACCTATACATGGTTCTGTAACCGTCAGGTTGTTTCTTATTAGTCTTCGTTATAGATATATGATTCTGTCAGGATGCACGTCTTGTTACTTTGGCAATACCTTCCAGAATGCTGGATTCCCTCGAGGCTCGACCAATCAGAGAGGTTGTTTGGCCTTACGTCATGGCAGTTGGCGGGAACGCACCGGCTACCCACATCACCAGGGATCGGAGCCACAAGGACTTGATAAGCCCCCTATCGACAGTCACTACATGAGCAAAGAGTTTATTATGAATTCCGAAATGTTATCTGAAAACAGAATTTGTGACCTATAAAAGATTAATAAGCAATATTTAACACCATACTCTTTCTAAAAGTTATAGTTATTATAAACGTGTGAACACATACTGTGTTCTCAATCAACAATACGTTATAAACGAATAAGTAATCCAAATTATAACAAACAACCTGATTAAATGTCATTCAACAGTGCTTTTTTCCCTTATTTTTAACTATCTATAAAAAGGATGATGCTGACAAGCCAAGTAACTATTGGGGCATTACAATAACATGCCCAGTTGGTAAAGTTTTTAATGCAATCCTCAATGACAGGCTAAGTAAATTTTTAGAGGATAATAATATTCTTAATGACTGCCAAATAGGATTTACAAAAAAAGCTAGAACATCTGACCATATTTCTGGGTCTAGATAAATACGTTGGAGAACCTTTCGGCATATACGCAACGGGAGGAGAGATGGAAAAAACACTAGTCCCAATGAAAAACGCCTTTCCTGAAGCCGTCAACTGTCTTAGCGCGCACTAAAAAAAGAGTAGGTGTCACAGGATGACCTTAGTGGTTGGGCTAACTCAGGAAAGAATCAATGACGGTGAATGCATTTACATAAGTTTAATGCAACTTTTAAAATATGTTTAATATATATACAATTATCTAAAAAAACAAGCGAATACACAATTGAACTATGAAAAGAGTGTTCTCCTGAACGTTTATTTAAGTCGTTCTTAGTATTGTTATAAATACTGAATGTCTAAGACACTAAAGTGTTGTTAAAGCTATAACAATGATGATCTAGCGCGATAACTGTGATGCGCGAGAGCTCATGAAGATGATGATGCGCGAATTCAATGGATGATTGTCATCAAATGCCTTCTGTAAGGGTTGATGACGCGATGCAATGATAGTTAATCTCCACTGAGATTGTGAATGATATTCCTCCAGTGAGGATTGGTAACGGGCCCACCTTGTGTCCCGGGGGTTGTCGTTAGTAAAACCTGGCTGCGCAAGTACGGGGACCGTCTCCACCGCTTGTAAACGTTATTCGTGGAAGCTTAGCTCCACTCCTGGATATCCAAACCTAGAAGGCTTACTCCAACCCTGGATGGCTTAGATCCACACCTGGATGGCTAATATCCAACCCTGGATGGCTTAGGCTGTAATTATACATACGTTTTAGATGTCGGTTGACAAACATACCAATCTTGCATAATTATCATTACCCAAACAAATCATTATTCAATCAATATATGTACGAATGATGAGTAGCAATGTATACATATTCTACAACGCCATGTATACGCTATGTACGTCGCTGTTAATCAATGGCCCTAATACATGTAATATAAACATGATCAAATAACTCATATATTACACTCACTGAGTTATGCATGCACGCAATGTTAACAATCGTGTATTACAATCACTGAGTTATACGACAACGTTAACTAATGCACCTATTATCCACTGTTATCAAATTAATATTGTTTTACAATTACTGATCAATTACAATAATTACATCTAATAAAGTAACTTCAAAATCATATGCTAGTCTAAAGTTATGTTTGAGAAACATCAATGCTAACCGGATGTCGTAACCGCCAAACAAGATTGCGCCGCCCACTGAATACCAATGTACGATAAAAGTTTAATAAAACTACTAACCACATGTTGCCTGTGAAATTTGCCGTCCAATCTCTGTTCCAACAAAGTACTATCGATGTTCCCGGCGAGAGCTAGAAGACAATGGGTTTTATAGCAAACATTACGCCCAAATCATTATTTCCCCCGTTCAGTCCGTGACAAACGTGGCTAAATCTACAGTATTGAATCTACACGAGAGGCCCCTTATACAATTTTGCCGTTCAAGGAGAATATACCTATACGTTTACATGCATTAGCACAAAACTAAACTTATGACACGGCCTCTCTGGCGGCCACTTAAAATGTGCACGCTTTTACGTGTTACATGAATAGATCATGAATATTGTGAAATTGTTTCAACTCGAACAATAGATTTTGGGTGTAACCGATAATTTACAAGAGCTATATACGACCAGTACGCTCTACCCGTGACATTTTGTGACAGTAGGATAATGGACTTTTGGAAACGGCCGAGCACGACACATCAGTCATTCTAAAATTAATGTACATCCTCTGTCCCTGTATAATTATTCTACCACATATTATTGCAAAATTAATTCTACCCGAAATACTATTATATCTTACATTTGTTTAGGTTCTACAATCGTTTATTTTAGTATTTCTTCATGTTGAGCTTGTTTTTTGTGATCAAATATATTAAAGTGTTCCTACCTGTCCATGTGAGGTCTTGTCAGGTATCTCTCAAAATAAACACTGGTATATATCCGTATAATCACAATATTTGGTCCGCATCAATCAACCACAACTGATCGCAATGGCCACTTGATTTCGAGTGTCCGCCTCCTCGTCGAGCCGCTACCAATCAGGGAGCTTGGACGGTGTCACGTGACGTCTGGCTGGGGTCATGTAAGCTCAGCTGGAGGGAAACTACTAACTACCCAAATCTCCAGGGAATCGGACCGCAAGAGCCTAATGGTACCCCATGTACATTCACTACACTCCCCCCACTTTATAAAAGGGTTTTCCCGCCTGGGGGGATCCCCACTGCAATTTCAATGTTTACACCGGAACTCAATGGCTTACTTCCTGTTAGACATTTGTTCACGCATGCGCAGTGGCGCTCTTTCGTACCCCCACCGAAAAGTACTTTTTAATTCACTTTTCCGAGGGCAAATACACCCGGACAAGTAAAATCGCTTCCTAGGATATCATATCCTATTGATTACCGCCGAGGGTACCACGGTGAAGAGTGCCTGAGCGAAATCCACTCACGCCTGTGTGAAGTTCACAACGCTATGAGGGCACCCTTTCAACATGAATTTCCCCTCAGGCGTGAAGTTCGTTTCACTTCTGACACCAGTAAAGTTTCACTTCTGACACCAGTAACGTGTTCCTACCTGTCCATGTGGGAAATCCTGGAGATCTTATGTCTCTAGGCTGAACTCTCGCTCATCTCTTAAGAAGACGTGGGACATGGTCCGGAAAATAAACGGTAAAGGTAATTCTAGTTGTGTAAATCATCTTAAAACTGATAATGAGGATGTTACATTTGTCGAAGATATTACGAACACTTTGCAGAAACTTTTTCTAAAAACTCTTCTTCTGAACATTGTCAACCAAATTTTCTAAATAATAAGAAACTAAAAGAACAGGAGAAGCTGAATTTCAAGTCGAAAAACTTGGAGAAATACAATAAACTGTTCACTCTCAAAGAACTTCGAGAATCCCTTAAAAAGGCTCATGATACATCAGCTGGTCCTGATGATATCCATTATCAATTATTAAAACATTTACCTGAAACCTGTCTCTCTACACTTCTTGATATATTTAATAAGGTTTGGGTGACGGGAAACTTCCCCGATTCTTGGCGGGTAGCAATCGTTATTCCAGTCCCCAAACCTGGAAAGGATCATACGAACCCAATAAATTATCGCCCTATTGCTTTAACGAGTTGTATATGTAAAACCATGGAACGAATGAATAATATGAGACTCGTTTGGTACCTGGAATCCAACAAGCTGATAACAAAGTATCAAAGTGGATTCCGGGGCCAACGAGTCACAACAGACAATCTCATTCGATTTGAATCATTTATTAGGGAAGCTTTCGTAAAGAAAGAACATCTAGTCGCTGTATTTTTTGACTTGGAGAAAGCTTATGATACTGCATGGAAGTACGGTATCATGAATGATCTTTATGACCTTGGTCTTAGAGGCCGGTTACCAATTTTTATGGAGAATTTTTTAGATGATAGACAGTTTCGTGTCCGAATGGGTTCAACCCTCTCTGACATTCATGAACAGGAGATGGGTGTGCCACAGGGCAGTATACTCCCTGTCACTCTTTTTAATATAAAAATTAACAGTATAGTTAAATGCATCAATCCTGGTGTGGATTGCTCTCTATATGTTGACGACTTTGTTATATGTTATCGTGCAAAAAACATGAACGCTATTTAGAGACAACTTCAACACTGTCTCAATAAACTTCAGACCTGGTCTCTTATCAGATCCAAGTTGGACTACGGCTCGATAGTATATAGATAGACTCGCAAGTCGTACTTGCAGATGCTCGACCCTATACATAATCAAGGATTACGACTCGCCTTAGGTGCCTTTCGTACATCACCAGCTGAAAGTCTATATGTTGAAGCTAATGAACCATCACTGTCTCATAGACGGGACAAATTAGCTCTTCAATACGCCATTAAATTAAAGTGTAACCCTTCAAACCCAACTTTCGATAATGTTTTTAATCCTAGTTGTGAACTTCTTTTTGATCGAAAACCGAAGGACATTCGACCATTTGGTCTTCGTATTAAACCAAAATTAAGAGACACTGAAATCGACCTAAATTTGATTGCCAAGTACAAAGTACCACAAATTCCACCGTGGACTTTGGAAACACCAACAATTTTTTTCGATCTTTGTAATAGTAACAAATCCAGTACAGACCATACTGTCTTTCAAAGCAAATTTAATGAAATTAAATCGAAATACAGTAATTTCAACATATATACACAGATGGCTCTAAATATGGAGATAATGTAGCTGCAGCAGCTGTTGTTCACAAACACAGCATAAAGAGCCACCTGCCTGACAAGGCCTCTATATTTTCAGCTGAACTTAAGGCAATTGAACTTGCCTTAAATTATATTCAGGAATCTGATGATGACCATTTTGTAATCTTTACTGATTCCCTTTCATCTCTTCAAGCACTGGGTTATATGAAACATGATAACCCAGTTGTGCTTCAACTTTTAGAAAAGTACAATTCTCTTATAATTGATAATTTTATTATTTTCTGCTGGCTTCCAAGCCATGTAGGAATACGTGGTAATGAAAGAGCTGATAGTGCTGCTAAGGCAGCATTAGATATACATATATCTTATACCAAATTACCTTGTACTGATTTTAATAGTTGTATTAACACATATATTCGTAACTCTTGGCAAAGCGCTTGGTGAGCAATTACCAGAATGTATACCCTGCTTTGCACCGCTAACGGTCAAACACATATTGCTGGAATGTGTAGACTTTGATCCTATGCGTCAAAGGTACTACAATGTTAATACTATGACCGAGTTATTTAATACTCTAGATTTTAGTCTAGTTTTAGATTTCCTGAAGGAACTATATAAATCATTATAATATATTCTTGTATAAATTTACTTCTTTATATACCCGTTTTCGGACATTTGTTGATTTACGTATATAATTTATATTACTACCATTTCATCCTTACTTGTAAATATTTTTATCTTTATATTTTTACATTCATTTTTAATTAATCCTTCATTTCTTCATCATTCATCAGTTTTTGCGCACAATATGACCTATGTATGTGTCGACGTGCCGTAAAACACCATTCATTCATTCATTCATTCTACCTGTCCATGTGAGGTCGTGTCAGGTATCTCTCAGAATAAACACTGGTATATATCCGTATAATCACAATATTTGGTCCGCATCAATCCACCACAACTGATCGCAATGGCCACTTGACTTCGAGAGACCGCCTCCTCGTCGAGCCGCTACCAATCAGGGAGCTTGGACGGTGTCACGTGACGTCTGGCTGGGGTCATGTGAGCTCAGCTGGCGGGAAACTACTAACTACCCAAATCCCCAGGGAATCGGACCGCAAGAGCCTAGTGGTACCCGATGTACATTCGCAATATGCTACATTTAAATAAAACAATGTGTCCCTATGGCAGGGTGGTTAATTTACAAGTCATGTAATTCTTTTCTTTCATTATTTCTTTAGTTACTGCTGTTTTTGGTAGATGTAGTTATCCGAGATAAATAGCGAACAATATTTATTTAAAACCCATATACCAGGTTTCGGCTTATTATATTACATTATAATACAGCAGTTGCATAATATAAAATTCCGCTTTCAGAATTAAATGACAAAAAACAGCGTTTTCTGTTCAACTAGCTGGTGATCAATAAAAAAACACACAATGATTTTAAAATTAAAATCAGCATATTACTAAATTCACGTATTAAAACCGTTGTACTCCATCGGTTTAAATAAAATACTCGATGGTGTCCGGGTCTTTAACTTGAATGGGAAGATATACCCATTGCCCAAATCGAGTTGGGGCTTTTCGTTCTCGAACTGGTCTTCGAGAACCACCGTCGTCTTGCTGTAGTGATGGTTCTGCCATTGTAGTAGTTGGTGGGTCTGAGTTCACCTGGTCCAGAATTGACTTGGGTGGAAGACTAGCAGTATTCATTGCTTCCAACTGAGAATTGTTGGGGACGGATGCAGAACTAGTATCTGACTGAGATGATACGGTTTCCTGCCGAGCAGAATTACTCAGGTCCGTTTCTTGCAGAGAATCACTAACCTCAGAATTTTGATGGGAGGTTGAAAGCTGTTGTTCCTCCAACTAGTTGTTGGTGCAGATCTCTGCCTACGTTGGGGAATAATGTAGCTATTTGACGAGGTGTCAGATTCCGAACTAGATACATAGGATGTAGGCGGTTCCACAGCCCTGGTCTAGTTGGTCTAGTTGTTGTAGCTTCTCCTCCACGATGCCCATGGCCGGCTTGAAAACGTCTGCAGCGGCAGCATCCTTCACCTCTGACGGGTGATCTGGATTTTGTGTAGTAGTCCCGGCGTAGCCTGGTGTACGTGTTTATGGATTCCTCTTCGGAAATGGTCGCCCTTCTGGATGACTGTCGCTGAACATCGCAATTTCTTGTTCCTGACGCTGCACCACCAGTTTGTTGTCGTTCCCGATTGTCGCTGAAAATATATAATAATTATATCAATAAACAATTATATCTGTCATTATTTATTATATATTATTTATATTGATTTATTGACTCATTTATTTATTTATTTACCTTTATGTTGTACGAATACCCAGTGGAATCTTCTAGTAAGTCACGACCCTTCGCTGAACCTCCCGGTACTGATTGATTTATTGATTTACTTATTTATTTATTTACCTTTATGTTGTACGAATAACCAGTGGAATCTACTAGTAAGTCACGACCCTTCGCTGAACCTTCCGGTACCACTGTAAAGGTGGTGGCTCTGTCTACTGCTACGTTTTCATACACCGGTGGCTCATCCGCTATCGACTCCTCTTCAAGTGGCGCCGATAACGGAACTGGCGGCTGATACAGCGAGGCGGTTGTACCCGTGTATTCTGCCTGACTATTTGCGATCTCTTCAGTTGATTTATAACTGTCGGCACGTCGTCAGTGATGGTAGACTGTTCGAAGATATCCTCGTCAATGACGGTAGACTGGTCGTAGATAGTTGACTCATGATCTTCCGATCTCAATGATGTTACTTCGCTGGTTATGTCGGCTGCTAGTGACAGTCTGGTGCTCTCCGCGACTGGAAGTTCTAGGACGGATATCTGAAAATAGATATATTCTTAATGAAAATATATATAATTATTCACTGTCGATCTTTTATATTCTTAAAAACTGATACATTTTTTATGAAAAATAATGACAAAAATAAGTACATTTTTTCAATAACGGCGATCTTTAATATGTTTATGAAGTACTGAAAGTATGTGCAATATAACAATAGCATATATCTGTATTAATAAAAGTGTATATAAACTGTACCTGGTCGGCATTTGAACATATGTCACAGACGAACTCCAAATCTACTTGTCCACGCTTCATCTTGGCATACATTTACTTGGAATCCAAATACCTGAAAATATACACAATTCAGTATAGATGTCAAATAAATAATGAAACTTTGCATGTAATGTTTGCTGTGTTACGTGTTGTTTTAGTATTTTTTTCGAAAGGAAAAATGTTACGTAGCCGTGTACCATTAGTTTAACAGCAATATATATAATATATATATATTATTCATTATTTATTTATAACAAGAACCATTGTAATGTTTATGTTACTTAATTAAGAATCTTGAATCTATAATAAAAACTTTAATTGTAAATTACCTGTATTGCCGCAAGCACGATTCTGCCATTCTCCACATGTGTCACAGGCAACAGCCTGATGATGGTCTAAGACCTGTCTGGAACAATGCAAGCATGGAAACTCGTTATCTGCTGAACTCATGTTCGTGTTCGAATGTAAAATTAATCTTCTAACTAGCATCTTATATACAAAAATCAGCAATATGACGGTGTTCAATCATTAAAAACTCCAAGTAATAATTAATTTTAATTATTTTAACAAACTAATTAATTACACACCATTTTCCATAAGTACGTTTTCACTTTTTTATTGGTACGTTTTGACTTCTCCATAGGTACGTTTTGACTCAAAAATTAGGGGTACGTTTTGGCTAGGGTAGAAGAAAGGCAAAAGAAAAACCGACTTGTTACCGATTCAATGAAAAGCTGAAGGTGAAACTAAAATGTCAGCAAAGACTTACAGAAAGATACGAAATATTACAGACTTAAACGTAAACGTGATGCAACTGAGGCTAGTGAAGATAAGTTTGACATTAGATCATACCAGCTGTCATGAATGTAAGAAAATGGTACCAGAGAAGCAATAGCTGACTAGATAGAAGGATGATTTCAAATGTCATTGTAGGGAAAGGGGTATTGAAAAAGTATGGTCTGTGAGCTTACGCTAGGAGTGTTTTAGGGATATCGAGGCGTTGTATGTACAGGAAAGGTAGAGGTGTCCGTCCCGTCGGCATTAAAATTCGAATGAAAGAGAAGGTAAAAGAGTTTCTTGAAAGGGATGACAATTCAAGAAAGACCGCTGATAAGCAGGCGACCATCACCAGAAACGGGATAAAAATGCAAAATATGAGAGCGAGGGGAACAAGATGTCATACAGCATGTTTTGAAACCGACGGAAAAAGATCGAGATACCTGTCTATGCAAGCTTCATGAGAATTTCTGCTATACGATTGAGACAAGTTACAAGGAGAACATGAAACGTACGAAAGATCCCAATGTATTAATGGATGAAATCGTCTGTACTAAAGAGAAGAAAGCGTGTATGTACAGAGAGTGTGACCAGGGTCGAGATAAACAGCTGAGTTGCCAAAACGCAGATGGTAAACAGGTGCTATGGAAGATGTGGAAAAACCAACGGATTGAAAAGGAAAAGGACGGGAAGCCAAAAGTTGTAAACAATACTGTAAAGGATAAGATTCAAGGCACAAAAGAAACACTAGCAGATGAATTGAACAAAGAATTGTCAAGGGCTTGTCGACATGTCTTTAATATCAGGCAACAGTACAAAACTTTGAAGTACTTACAGAAGAAAATGTCACATGAAGAAATCATGGTGCACATTGATTTCTCCGAAAATGATAACACAAAGTATGCCTGCGAAATACAGTTTTTTCTGGCCATCTGTGGTATGAAAAGGAGAAGATTGTCACGCTTTCAGAGTGTGAGCCTGAACTGGTAACAAAACGACACCGCAAATTAGGTGATCAGATTTGGAGACAAATTTGTAACAAATTTCGGTTAGATGCCTTTGTTGCCACTGACCGTTCCAAGGCGGTAGCCCTATTGTCAACCCTTTTGCGTTTGTGATGTCGTTTGCATTTCTTTATTACTTTTGCCTTCTCGTTTATCTGTTTGCGTGTTTGTTTTTGTGTTTTGTGGTTGACTGTCGTCCTTGAATGCTGCTTTCCCTGTCCGATATTTTTATCTTTCTTTTGATGAACAAGGGGAAAAGTAACATTGAGCATCCGTGTAGAGGCGTTTTGACTTGGGCTTAATTCAGTAAAAGATGGAACTTTATGCTGTTATTCATCAAATGCTGTTATAATGTGTTTATATTCGTAGAAAGTTAATTGTTAATAACTCCAATTGGGCGTTTTGCATTAATTTGAAAATGCAACGAAATGCAGTATTTTTTCTTGTTCATAGTTCATGTTCACGTTGTATCTCCGTATTCTGGTAGAATGTTAAGCATTTTGTGTTGACAAAGTTTATAGATATACACAGTCTACTCAACATAATGTTATGTTTTAGGTATTTCATTAAATTAAGGAAAACGAAACTGAATTTATAGATATACACAGTCTACTCAACATAATGTTGTGTTTTAGGTATTTCATTAAATTAAGGAAAACGAAACTGAATTACAAGAGAAGAATTTCACATAATTTCTGTTACGATATGGCATTTCCGTTACGTAAAATCACTTCCGTTACATCGAATGAAAAATAAAAATACACGTTAATGATTGACATTAGAGCTTTAAATTTACTAAAGATGTCTAATATTTAGACGACATGCATACAACCAGCTGAAAAATCTCGTCTATGAATGGTTATTTGGAAACTATGTAATTTTCAGGGATACCGGTTTGAACATATTCAACATGGTGTATCAAAAAATCAAAATATTTCATACATCTTTATCATTTATCAAATAAGTGAATGCAATAACCACCATATTTGCTTTTCATGCCTTCATGTCTTAAGTTTGCTTCTTGAAAAAATGTAGTATCATCATAAAAAATATTTAAAAATAAAATTGTAACGGAAATGACAAATTTGAGTGAGGAAGGATTTCTAACTTCTCAAAACAAACAAAAAATAACTGTAACAATAAAAATATGTGTTTCACAAATGTGTAAGAATGACAAAACATTCCATGAAACTAACCAGAATGACCAGAATATCATGTGTTGTTTTTCTTTCTCTCAGTCTCAAGAATGTACGTAAATTTTAGAATGACTGACATACGAAATATTGCAGTCTCGGTTTGATTGAGGCTGTTCATGAGCGGTAGTGAAATATGCTAGCTACCGCTCACGCCCTCTAGCCCCGGGTTAAGCAGAACTCAATATTCATAAAAAATCAACAGTACAGAATTTTAACCATCCCAAAGATGGCAAGCATATGGCGTATAGCAATATTTTTATCTTTATTTCATCCCCTATATCCCAGGATCTATTAAAATTGTATACCCCGAAGAGAGAAATAAACAAAAAAGAAATTTAGTTGGGAGCAGCGGTTATGAAGCCTGCGTATCACAAGTAACAGCCAAAAGACTAAATTAAAAAGCAGACAACATATCCTATGAGTGGTTAAAAAATACCCAGAGCCTTTTATCGGCCGGAGTAGTGGAACCACCGAATCGAAAATTAAGTAAGAAAACAAAAGAAATTGAAATGTACCACCGATCACTAAATATAAGTATCGGGCTCAGCGATCTCCAAAGATCGAATGAATAACAGTACTGATTTCAAGCGCGAGGAGACGTTTTACTGCCGCCACACTGCCCAAGCAACGCCACTGTACACTATCTTCCAGGTGGTTCCAGTCAGTAACCGTTTGTGGGAAGAATGAGTGGCTAAAAAGTTCTGAGTTACGATGCACAGGTTTAAAACATTTGCTATTGTTTGTGGCTTGTCTATCAATTATATTACTTGTAATGCAGTCTGTAAATATGTTTATTCTTAAATGTATTCTAGATAATTACTGTAATGTTAATAATGGTAAAGTGTATGCATGTTTTGTCGATTTCATTCATCCATTGTTGATTTCAAAAAAGCTTTCGATAGTGTCATTCATACGAGTATTCTGATTAAACTTTTGAATGCTGGGGTAGGGACGAAATTCTATAAGATTATCAAACATATGTACGAGAGGAGCAAAACCTGTGTCCGTATACATGATCAGATTACAGAATTTTTTCAGCAATGATATTGGAGTTAAGCAAGGGGACAATTTAAGTCCCAATCTTTTCAAACTGTTCATTAACGACCTTCCGGACTATTTGAAACAGTCACCTGATCTTCTCCTTTGCTCAGAACGAACTATATGAAAAAAGCTTTAAAGGCATATTTTTAAACTTCGTAAGGATTTTCTCTTGCTTAATCCCAGTATTAGGACAAGTATTAATGTATTTGACCACACTTTAAAACCCATACTTTTATATGGTTCAGAACTCTGGGAAAATTTCAACTCATGTACGTCTAAATTCTGGAATGGGGTTACTCGAATACCAGTTGCGAAAATTTACATTTAAAATTTTGTAAATTTATTCTTGGGGTTCACAAAAAAAGTACTAATTGTGCAGTACTCTCAGAACTTTGGTCGCCATCCTCTCCATTTTGATATTATAAAATCTATGCCTAATTATTGGTATAGATTGGAAAATCTTTCCACTGTTGAATGATGCCTTTGTAAGTTCTAAGGAACTACACCATTTAAGAAATCTTCTTGGTATGGTTCTGTTTCCACCTTATGAAAATGCATCAATGGTTCTTCGTCATTGGCATCTTCCATTTGAGGATAGGGCATACACGTAATACTCATTCATATTTATTACAAGGTGAGCAATTACCAGAATGTATACACTGCTTTGCACCGTTAACGGTCAAACACATATTGCTGGAATGTGTAGACTTTGATCCTATGCGTCAAAGGTACTACAATGTTAATACTATGACCGAGTTATTTAATACTATAGATTTTAGTCTAGTTTTAGATTTCCTGAAGGAAGTCCGACTATATAAATCATTATAATATATTCTTGTATAAATTTACTTGTTTATATACCCGTTTTCGGGCATTTGTTCATTTACGTATATAATTTATATTACTATCATTTCATCCCTTACTTGTAAATAGTTTTATATTTATATATTTACATTAATTTTAATTAATCCTTCATTTCTTCATCATTCATCAGTTTGCTTAAAATGCAGCCTCAATGCTATTGAGGATGAATGTCACTTTTTGTTTTCTTGTACTGGGTTTGATCTCGAAAGATCTCAAATGTTTGATACAATATCATCACATTGTGTAAACTTCACAAAGGTATGCAAAACAAACTGATCTGGTTGTTAAATACAGAAGACTCTCAAATAGTAACTAAGGAACTACACCATTTAAGAAAACCTTCTTGGTATGGTTCTGTTTCCACCTTATTAAAATGCATCAATCGTTCTTCATCATTGGCATCTACCAGCTTAGGTAGATTCAAAGTACAGATTAAACAACTTCTTACAGTTAATTATATTGACCAGTGGAAAAATATTTATCGATTTTACCTAGTTTTAAGCAAAGGAGAACTATGACCAACCTTCGCATATGTGGACCCTATGATGACGCCTACCTAAAGCCCATTGAGACGGTGGCGTTTGATGTCTATGATCTTTCTTGTCGTGCCCTTAATGGTTTATTCTCTTGTAAATTAGCCCTTCAATACGCCATTAAATTGAAGTCTAACCCTCCAAACCCAACTTTCGATAATGTTTTTAATCCAAGTTATGAACCTCTTTTTGATCGAGAACCGAAGGCCATCCCATCCGATCATTAGGTCTTCGTATTAAACCAGAATTAAGAGACACTGAAATCGACATAAATGTAATTGCCAAGTACAAAGTACCACAAATTCCACCGTGAACTTTGGAAACACCAACAATTATTTTTGATCTTTGTAATAGTAACAAATCCAGTACAGACCCTACTGTCTTTCAAAGCAAATTTAATGAAATTAAATCTAAATACAGTAACTTTCAACATATATACACAGATGGTTCTAAAGATGGAGATAAGGTAGCTGCAGCAGCTGTTATTCACAAACACAGCATAAAGAGTCGCCTGCCTGACAAGGCCTCTATCTTTTCAGCTGAACTTAAGGCAATTGAACTTGCCTTGAATTATATTCAGGAATCTGACGATGACCATTTTGTAATCTTTTCTGATTCCCTCTCATCTCTTCAAGCACTGGGTAATATGAAACATGATAACCCAGTTGTGCTTCAACTTTTAGAAAAGTACAATACTCTTATAATTGATAATGTTATTATTTTCTGCTGGCTTCCAAGCCATGTAGGAACACGTGGTAATGATAGAGCTGATAGTGCTGCTAAGGCAGCATTAGGTTTACATATATCTAATACCAAACTACCTTATACTGATTTTAAAAGTTGTATTAACACATATATTCGTAACTCTTGGCAAGCCGCTTGGGATTTGTCAGTTAACAATAAACTCCATTCAATTAAACCGTCACTCGGAGAATGGCGTTCTTCTAGTGGACCCATTCGTCTAGAGGAAGTTGTCCTAACCCGGTGCAGGATAGGGCATACACGTTATACTCATTCATATTTATTACAAGGTGAGCAATTACCAGAATGTATACCCTGCTTTGCACCGTTAACGGTCAAACACATATTGCTGGAATGTGTAGACTTTGATCCTATGCGTCAAAGGTACTACAATGTTAATACTATGAACGAGTTATTTGATAATGTAGATTTTAGTCTTGTTTTAGATTTCCTAAAAGAGATCAGACTATATAAATCATTATAATGTGTTCTTATATATATTTACTTGTTTATATACCCGTTGACGGGCATTTGTTGATTAACATACATAGTTTATATTACACCTTATCATCCCTTATTTTTTAATAATTTTATCTAAATATATTTACATTAATTTTTAATTAATTCTTCATTTTTCATCAATTTTTGAGCACAATATGACCTATTTATGTGTCGACGTGCCGTAAAACACCATTCATTCATTATATACCCGTTGACGGGCATTTGTTGATTTACATACATAGTTTATATTACACCTTATCATCCCTTATTTTTTTAATAGTTTTATCTTTATATCTTTACATTAATTTTTAATTAATACTTCATTTCTTCATTTTTCATCAATTTTTGCGCACAATATGACCTATTTATGTGTCGACGTGCCGTAAAACACCATTCATTCATTCACAAACCTGTTCCTTTGTCAGATGATAAAGCTTTAACATCTTGTAGGTACTCTTCATGTCTCTCAAGCTGAATTCCTGTTTTTTTGTTTCGTTTCCACTGCTGTCACCAATCTTTGTAGTGTATTTGAAAAAATGTTTCAGTTAGTTTAATAATGAGTTTCTCGTAACCACTTGTCCTGAGCACTTCCAGAGTTCTCGTCCCACCACCTTTTTGGGTTCTGATGGAAATGTATCTTTTCTCTTTATACGAAAAGTTTATCCACCCACAAGTGACTTTCGTGGCAATTTCTATTGCCGGATAGCCAGTTTGATTAATATTTGAATGCCTTACTACTACCCTTGCATAACAAGTTAGAGAATTCCAATTTTGTGACAAACGAAGTCGGCATTTCCGCACTGCACTGACCTCGATCGACGGTTCACCTCGTGCGACACTGCTGTCAATAAATTTTGACACGGCTGATGGAAAATGCGTGTAACACATTCGACTCGACTTTCTTACTTTTTATGTTCACAGCCAGATGAAATGTCAAAATCGTAAAAAGGGCTGGTAATGTCAGAGAAGGCTCGGATTAATAAAACACGCGACCGAAAGTGGTGGTACATTTCCCCGGAGTACTTTAATCAGGACCCGTTTATATTACACTTCTACCTAAAGTCCCTGCCTACATTAATTTTGCAAATACTCATAGTTTCTAAGATCTAAATATGTGTATTTTCATCACCCAGAAAGCTGATACGCATTACAGAAAATTGTGACATTTGCGCCATGTGGAATTTCTTCACTGAGAAAAAAGTCATATCCCATTGCATACAATTTACGGTATTTTCATTATCTATCAAGGCACACCACACCGCTCAATGTTTTCCTCGCTACTCAATTCTTTCGAAAAAGTCATGTTTCATTTCACTACGCAAAACAAAATGAAGTTATATAAATTTAAAACAATAACACGGTGCCGAGCAGAAACAATGAGGGCAGAACAAATGTTTGATATGCATTTTTGACAGGGCACATCTCGGGCCAATCGAAGCTGATCAAGCAGTCTCGCAAAAGGCCACGTTTGATCAGGGTCTTGATGCGCTTTACATTGATCATGCCCAGGTAAACGCTTGTCATTTTCAACGGAGCGAGAAAAGTCAAGAAATATAAAAAGATCGGACAGGGAAAGTAGCATTCAAGGAGGACAGTCAACCACAAAACACAGAAACAAACACGCAAACAGACAAACAAGAAGGCAAAAGTAATAATAAATGCAAACGACACCACAAACACAAAAGGGTTGTCAATAGGGCTACCGCCTTGGAACGGTCAGTGGCAAAGTAGGCCACTGGGGTTTAAAACGGTTCTAGGGTGCACCAAACCTCACACTTACCGTAATGTCATCCCATTAAAACAGGACTGTGTAAATAAAAAAATAATCCCCGCCATGATCTAATCTCTAAGCGTGACCTTGACCCTGGAGCCACGGACCTGGATTTTGTGCGCAACACGTTATCTAGTTATGGTGAGCACTTGTGCTAAGTTATTTGAAAACCCATCCATGAATGTCAGAGTTATTGACCGGACACAATGGGACTGACGAACGGACGACTGACGGATGGACTGACGGATGATACGACTACAATATGATGCCCTTTGGGGGCATACAAATTCAAAGGGCCATAACTCCATAAAAAATCAGTGAACCGGAACGAAATTATTAACCTGTTTTTGACCCATTAACTGCAAGTGTGACCTTGACCTTTGAGGTACGGAAATGGGTTTTGCGCGCGTCACATCTTCTTGTTATTGTGGTCACTTGTGCCAAGTTATTAAAAATCCATGCAGGGGTTTTGAAGGTACAGTCCGGACACGAACTGATGAATGACGGACGGACGATGCGATGAGGTACGGACCTGGGTATTCCGTGCGAAACATTGTCTTGTTATGGTGATCACTTGTGCCAAGTTATTTAATAATCCCTGCGTGGGTTGTGACGTTACGGTCCGGACACGAAATTGCGTACCTGTTTTTGACCCATGAACTGCACGTGTGACCTTGACCTTTGAGGTACGGACCTGGGTTTTGCGCGCGATACATCGTCTTGTTATGGTGATCACCCGAGCCAAGTTAATTAAAAATCCATGCAGGGGTTTTGAAGGTACGGTCCGGACACGAACTGCGGAATGACGGACGGACGGACAGAAAGACGGTCGGTGCGATTACTATATGTCCCCCGAAACCTTTTCGGGGGCATACAAATAAAACGACTTATAATTTTACTTTAATTTTACTTGTTGTAAAATTATATTTATAGTGGGTGTCACAACTTATGTTTTAAAATATATGTTGGTCAGTTTCTACCATCTTTTCAGTGTCATTCCTCTACCATCTTTTCCTTTATTATCATACTTGAAATATAATTATTGTCTTTATTAAAGTCTTTAAAAGGCTTACACTTGTCTTTTATATCAGCCATGTTTAATCGATTAAATATTCTGATGATCGATCATGAATTTTCAGCCACTTCCCAACACTAACATTATGGTACAAGAGAATGAAATAAGTTATTATTTTGCAACAACTGTGTAAACTCGGATCATGAAAAACTGTAATCGATTCATCAGAAAAAAGGCTTAACTGACCGATGCTCGATCAAATCGATTAATCGGAAGAGCACTACTGTAAGGTCCCATGCCCACGCCACCAGACAAAATGCTATCGGACAAGCCCTAGAGCTAAAATCTACCGCTTATATATATTCTTGATTTGAACATTTCCAAGTTCTTTTCTAAAACAAGCTTTTTAAGTTCCGGCAGTGAAAATAAATTTTTTGTTTCACTGCTAAAATGCAGTATTCAATAACATAAAATTTTTATTTTATTTTAAAAGCCATGTTACACAAATTCTCGACAAAAACACTATTTTCTTTGACATTTCAGATACTTTAAAATATCCTGACCATTTTTCGAAATTTCCTGACAATATGCTGACCTTGAAAGTCAAGAAAATTGATAAAACCGATGGATGCTCCCCGAAATGTATCCTCAACTTACCATATGGCCTTGTACAACCCAGCAGTTTTCAGTTTGCAGTTTCATTAGTAGTTTATGCTCCGAACAAAAATTCGAAGTATACAATTACAAAAGGCTAACTCTAATTACAGTTCTTGCAGTACTTTCTCTCATTGCCCTCTATCATTGTGTGAAGTTTCATTGCACATCAGCAGTTTTGAAGACATGCTCCGGACAAAAATTCTTATCAAAAAGCAATCTCTAATTTGAATGATGACAGAGTTACGGTTCTTGCACTCTGCACTTTTTCTCATTGCCCTCTATAATTGTGTGAAGTTTCATTGCAGTCCCATCAGTAGTTTTGAAGATATGCTCCGGACTAAAGTGGGACAAATTTCCCAGACTTTACAAGGTCGCTGGCAACCCTGAATTAGTATGTCACAATGTATCCGAACATATACTAGTCATTGTGTAAAGAACTAGACAATAAGTTTAAAAAGTTTTAATTACTGTAATAATGAAATAAAAGAAGTTAAAGGTAAAGCACTTGTATAACACTACATGTAACACGCGTTGCCCAATATGAATTCTCAGATTATTCTCGCAAACTGGATAAGGTGATCCGTGTTTTACATGGGTTCTGGAAAGCCTGATCTTACAATTTGGGGAAGATTTAAGTCACGCGCTGATATCAACAATGACAGTGGCATGAAGTCATTGTGTAAATAAACATGCAAAACTTTAATAGTTGGAGACTTCAACATGCAGGATGTAAATGGTATGCAAGTAAAAGACTCAATTATGGGTATCCGGTTCTTGGTTTAACTGGTTTAAAACAGGTAAAAACAATTATACTTTGTGTTGGAATTCCCAACATGAACACGACCACTCATTGTCCTGCAAAATGGACATAACCTGCTATCACTGTTCTCCTGCGTTACAGCGCATACTGTGCATAAGGTGTGTCCATATGGGATGGAGAAGGATTCCTTGTCTCTATCATAACAGATGCAACACTTTACTGAGTCCATATTGAAAGACACCTACAAACAATTTTTTTATTACAGTAACGCAATTGAACAATTTAAGTTTAATGTCACAGAACTGAGAAAAACATTAAGGATTGTTGAACCCATGAGCTTTTAATAACATCAATTATATAGCAATCACATCAATCCTTTAGTTGCCTCCGGTATATACTGGTAGGGGACATATTAATGTTTAGATACGGATATGTCCCACTCCTTGTCCTGCAAAATGGACATGACCTGCTATCACTGTTCTCCTGCGTTACAGCGCATACTGTACATAAGGTGTGTCCATATGGGATGGAGAAGGATTCCTTGTCTCTATCATAACAGATGCAACACTTTACTGAGTCCATATTGAAAGACACCTACAAACAATTTTTTTATTACAGTAAAGCAATTGAACAATTTAAGTTTAATGTCACAGAACTGAGAAAAACATTAAGGATTTGTTAACATTGAGAAACAGTTTCTGTAGGAACTTTAGGAAATATTTTTTTATGTCTTTTTGAAAGACCATTTAAACCCTCTCATTTTAAGCTTGGAAAATATTCATATTAAATAATGCTCTTTGTATTAACAAATCCGTTCTTGTCTGAAATTTAGAAATGTACTTTACTTCAATTTGTTTTCCAAAACTATTCAGTATTGGTGAAAAACATGTTGGTGTAAACTTAGTTGAAACTCGTTATCTCGATATCGCTTTTGTCGATATTACGCTTATCTCTACGCTATATGTTTCTGCCAGTCCTGATAACTTCTGTATTAGATCTATCAATATTTAAGTTAAAATCTATCTCGAAATCCGCTTATCTCGATGTTTTTCAAGGTCCATTGCATATTGAGTTGAGTTCAACTGTATTTATTTTATATTGATTGTGAAACCAGTTTGTACAACTTATATTAATCAACTCTATTGTACAGATTTATGGAAATTTAAATTCTTCTTACCGTGGGTGTTCCAGCACTTACATGGAAATGTGCGCTGTTACCTGGCAGGGAGTCTGACATGGGAACCTGCTGATAAAGACAAATTATTTTTAATGAATTCTGAAAAGATACAATGTGTGAAAAGTAGAAAATAAGCAGCATTGGATTAACTAAGACGTTCAGTGGTAGCTAAAAGCATGTGCTGATGCCAATTCGCTATGGCACCTGCTTCAGTGGTTATATTTTTTCCCGAACTAGCCAGTGTATGAAATTTAAAGAATAAGAAGAATATCTACAGATGTTGACATAGTCTTGCCCATAAAAAATAAAAGTTAAGAATGAATATAGGTGGACTCTCACAATTTTAACAACTGAGACCAAGGTTTAAAAATTAATTTTCTCCTGTTCCATTGAGATGTGTCCAAGACACTATATCAAAGGCGACCATTTCGCCCAAACTACCTTATAGATTGAGCCCCGAGCTTCCTACCATGAGCCGCACCTTGAGAGGTTTTGTAAATCCGACATGAAATTAAAGTTTTTTTTTTTTCAGTGTTGAAACAGTTACCTTGACTTCAAAAGCAATCCCAAGCTTCAACTTTACATGTGCCGCACCTTGTGAAGATTTACTAATATCTTGTAAGGGAAACTCCACGAGTCGTTTTTGAGCAAAAAATGATTATTTATAAATGTTTCATTGGTGGGCCATTTAAGACCCCAGCGCCCTTATTTCAACAGTTTTGGTAGAGGACCATTAATTAATACTTCATTTAGTTTATATTACACCTTATCATCCCTTATTTTTTAATAGTGTTATCTTTATATATTTACATTAATTTTTAATTAATACTTCATTTCTTCATTTTTCTTCAATTTTTGCGCACAATATGACCTATTTATGTGTCGACGTGCCGTAAAACACCATTCATTCATTCATTCCAAGTTAAGTTCACCCATTCTATAAACCTTAATGTTATTACTGGTACAAGACCATAGTGTTTTTGCTATCTCTGAAAGCCACGCTGATAACAAACGATCCTTTTGGGCCACTGGGACTTGGAAAGAGCCTTTTGAGGCTCTGAAATTTCCCGTTCACAATCTGCACCTTTATTGTCTGAAAAAATTGAACTTGCCTTAAATTATATTCAGGAATCTGATGATGACCATTTTGTAATATTTTCTGATTCCCTTTCATCTCTTCAAGCTCTGGGTAATATGAAGCATGATAACCCAGTTGTGCTTCAACTTTTAGAAAAGTACAATTCTCTTATAATTTATAATGTTATTATTTTCTGCTGGCTTCCAAGCCATGTAGGAATGCGTGGTAATGATAGAGCTGATAGTGCTGCTAAGGCAGCATTAGATTTACATATATCTAATACCAAATTACCTTATACTGATTTTAAAAGTTGTATTAACACATATATTCGTAACTCTTGGCAAACCGCTTGGGATTTGTCAGTTAACAATAAACTCCATTCAATTAAACCGTTACTCGGAGAATGGCGTTCTTCTAGTAAACCCATTCGTCTAGAGGAAGTTGTCCTAGCCCGGTGCAGAATAGGGCATTCATTTTTATTACAAGGTCAGCAATTACCAGAATGTATACCCTTCTTTGCACCGTTAACGGTCAAACACATATTTCTGGAATGTGTAGACTTTGATCCTATGCGTCAAAGGTACAGTACTACAATGTTAATACTATGACCGAGTTATTTAATACTATAGATCTTTAGTCTAGTTTTAGATTTCCTGAAGGAAGTCGGACTATATAAGTCATTATAATATGTTCTTGTATATATTTACTTGTTTATATACCCGTTTTCGGGCATTTGTTGATTTACATACATAGTTTATCTTACACCTGATCATCCCTTATTTTTTAATAGTTTTATCTTTATATATTTACATTAACTTTTAATTAATACTTCATGTCTTCATTTTTCGTCAATTTTTGCGCACAATATCACCTATGTCGACGTGCCGTAAAAAAACATTCATCCATCCTTCCATCACATTTGCATAAGCGGTGTCATGAAAAAGACCTTGAATAAGCATGATAAAAAAATGAACATGAAGGGTGGGGTGGGGGTCCTACCTGTGCCTCTAGCGGGATATAAATCTGAGAGTGTTATATAAGACAATTGTTTTAGTTAAAATTCAAAACGATTGGGTCATTGGTTCATGAGAAGAAATCGCTTAAAGAATTTTGAATTGTTAGTAACGGCGACCATAATTTGTAGACGAAAACGTTTTCAGACTGCATTTTTGTCTAGTTTCAAAATAACTTTTCAACCTTCATTGCTACATGTACAAACATTCTGAAAAAGTTAAGGTGCCAGAGTTATGACAATAAAAAGTTGACGGACGGACAGTGGTCAACAGACCATGACATGACCATGCCATAATTCAGTTGCAAAAACAATAAGGTTATATAGTGTCCATAAACTTTCCCAATGATCAAACCTGGTGATCAGTGTTTAACGGATTGCGTCAATAATCTTGCATCAATAGCTGTTGCCTGAACAGTTTCATCAAACTTGATTAAAAGGAATTGTTGAACCCATAAGCTTTTAATAACATCAATTATATAGCAATCACATCAATCCTTTAGTTGCCTCCAGTATATACTGGTAGGGGACATATTAATGTTTAGATACGGATATGTCCCACTCCTTGTCCTGCAAAATGGACATGACCTGCTATCACTGTTCTCCTGCGTTACAGCGCATACTGTACATAAGGTGTGTCCATATGGGATGGAGAAGGATTCCTTGTCTCTATCATAACAGATGCAACACTTTACTGAGTCCATATTGAAAGACACCTACAAACAATTTTTTTATTACAGTAAAGCAATTGAACAATTTAAGTTTAATGTCACAGAACTGAGAAAAACATTAAGGATTGTTGAACCCATGAGCTTTTAATAACATCAATTATATAGCAATCACATCAATCCTTTATTTGCCTCCGGTATATACTGGTAGGGGACATATTAATGTTTAGATACGGATATGTCCCACTCCTTGTCCTGCAAAATGGACATGACCTGCTATCACTGTTCTCCTGCGTTACAGCGCATACTGTACATAAGGTGTGTCCATATGGGATGGAGAAGGATTCCTTGTCTCTATCATAACAGATGCAACACTTTACTGAGTCCATACACCTACAAACAATTTTTTTATTACAGTAAAGCAATTGAACAATTTAAGTTTAATGTCACAGAACTGAGAAAAACATTAAGGATTTGTTAACATTGAGAAACAGTTTCTGTAGGAACTTTAGGAAATATTTTTTTATGTCTTTTTGAAAGACCATTTAAACCCTCTCATTTTAAGCTTGGAAAATATTCATATTAAATAATGCTCTTTGTATTAACAAATCCGTTCTTGTCTGAAATTTAGAAATGTACTTTACTTCAATTTGTTTTCCAAAACTATTCAGTATTGGTGAAAAACATGTTGGTGTAAACTTAGTTGAAACTCGTTATCTCGATATCGCTTTTGTCGATATTACGCTTATCTCTACGCTATATGTTTCTGCCAGTCCTGATAACTTCTGTATTAGATCTATCAATATTTAAGTTAAAATCTATCTCGATGTTTTTCAAGGTCCATTGCATATTGAGTTGAGTTCAACTGTATTTATTTTATATTGATTGTGAAACCAGTTTGTACAACTTATATTAATCAACTCTATTGTACAGATTTATGGAAATTTAAATTCTTCTTACCGTGGGTGTTCCAGCACTTACATGGAAATGTGCGCTGTTACCTGGCAGGGAGTCTGACATGGGAACCTGCTGATAAAGACAAATTATTTTTAATGAATTCTGAAAAGATACAATGTGTGAAAAGTAGAAAATAAGCAGCATTGGATTAACTAAGACGTTCAGTGGTAGCTAAAAGCATGTGCTGATGCCAATTCGCTATGGCACCTGCTTCAGTGGTTATATTTTTTCCCGAACTAGCCAGTGTATGAAATTTAAAGAATAAGAAGAATATCTGCAGATGTTGACATAGTCTTGCCCATAAAAAATAAAAGTTAAGAATGAATATAGGTGGAACCCTCACAATTTTAACAACTGAGACCAAGGTTTTAAAATTAATTTTCTCCTGTTCCATTGAGATGTGTCCAAGACACTATATCAAAGGCGACCATTTCGCCCAAACTACCTTATAGATTGAGCCCCGAGCTTCCTACCATGAGCCGCACCTTGAGAAGTTTTGTAAATCCGACATGAAATTAAAGTTTTTGTTTTTTCAGTGTTGAAACAGTTACCTTGACTTCAAAAGCAATCCCAAGCTTCAACTTTACATGTGCCGCACCTTGTGAAGATTTACTAATATCTTGTAAGGGAAACTCCACGAGTCGTTTTTGAGCAAAAAATGATTATTTATAAATGTTTCATTGGTGGGCCATTTAAGACCCCAGCGCCCTTATTTCAACAGTTTTGGTAGAGGACCATTAATTAATACTTCATTTAGTTTATATTACACCTTATCATCCCTTATTTTTTAATAGTTTTATCTTTATATATTTACATTAATTTTTAATTAATACTTCATTTCTTCATTTTTCTTCAATTTTTGCGCACAATATGACCTATTTATGTGTCGACGTGCCGTAAAACACCATTCATTCATTCATTCCAAGTTAAGTTCACCCATTCTATAAACCTTAATGTTATTACTGGTACAAGACCATAGTGTTTTTGCTATCTCTGAAAGTGGGCCACGCTGATAACAAACGATCCTTTTGGGCCACTGGGACTTGGAAAGAGCCTTTTGAGGCTCTGAAATTTCCCGTTCACAATCTGCACCTTTATTGTCTGAAAAAATTGAACTTGCCTTAAATTATATTCAGGAATCTGATGATGACCATTTTGTAATATTTTCTGATTCCCTTTCATCTCTTCAAGCTCTGGGTAATATGAAGCATGATAACCCAGTTGTGCTTCAACTTTTAGAAAAGTACAATTCTCTTATAATTTATAATGTTATTATTTTCTGCTGGCTTCCAAGCCATGTAGGAATGCGTGGTAATGATAGAGCTGATAGTGCTGCTAAGGCAGCATTAGATTTACATATATCTAATACCAAATTACCTTATACTGATTTTAAAAGTTGTATTAACACATATATTCGTAACTCTTGGCAAACCGCTTGGAATTTGTCAGTTAACAACAAACTCCATTCATTTAAACCGTTACTCGGAGAATGGCGTTCTTCTAGTAAACCCATTCGTCTAGAGGAAGTTGTCCTAGCCCGGTGCAGAATAGGGCATTCATTTTTATTACAAGGTCAGCAATTACCAGAATGTATACCCTTCTTTGCACCGTTAACGGTCAAACACATATTGCTGGAATGTGTAGACTTTGATCCTATGCGTCAAAGGTACAGTACTACAAAGTTAATACTATGACCGAGTTTTTTAATACTATAGATCTTTAGTCTAGTTTTAGATTTCCTGAAGGAAGTCGGACTATATAAGTCATTATAATATGTTCTTGTATATATTTACTTGTTTATATACCCGTTTTCGGGCATTTGTTGATTTACATACATAGTTTATCTTACACCTGATCATCCCTTATTTTTTAATAGTTTTATCTTTATATATTTACATTAACTTTTAATTAATACTTCATGTCTTCATTTTTCGTCAATTTTTGCGCACAATATCACCTATGTCGACGTGCCGTAAAAAACCATTCATCCATCCTTCCATCACATTTGCATAAGCGGTGTCATGAAAAAGACCTTGAATAAGCATGATAAAAAAATGAACATGAAGGGTGGGGTGGGGGTCCTACCTGTGCCTCTAGCGGGATATAAATCTGAGAGTGTTATATAAGACAATTGTTTTAGTTAAAATTCAAAACGATTGGGTCATTGGTTCATGAGAAGAAATCGCTTAAAGAATTTTGAATTGTTAGTAACGGCGACCATAATTTGTAGACGAAAACGTTTTCAGACTGCATTTTTGTCTAGTTTCAAAATAACTTTTCAACCTTCATTGCTACATGTACAAACATTCTGAAAAAGTTAAGGTGCCAGAGTTAGGACAATAAAAAGTTGACGGACGGACAGTGGGCAACAGACCATGACATGACCATGCCATAAATCAGTTGCAAAAACAATAAGGTTATATAGTGTCCATAAACTTTCCCAATGATCAAACCTGGTGATCAGTGTTTAACGGATTGCGTCAATAATCTTGCATCAATAGCTGTTGCCTGAACATTTTCATCAAACTTGATTAAAAGGAATTGTTGAACCCATAAGCTTTTAATAACATCAATTATATAGCAATCACATCAATCCTTTAGTTGCCTCCAGTATATACTGGTAGGGGACATATTAATGTTTAGATACGGATATGTCCCACTCCTTGTCCTGCAAAATGGACATGACCTGCTATCACTGTTCTCCTGCGTTACAGCGCATACTGTGCATAAGGTGTGTCCATATGGGATGGAGAAGGATTCCTTGTCTCTATCATAACAGAAGCAACACTTTACTGAGTCCATATTGAAAGACACCTACAAACAATTTTTTTATTACAGTAAAGCAATTGAACAATTTAAGTTTAATGTCACAGAACTGAGAAAAACATTAAGGATTGTTGAACCCATGAGCTTTTAATAACATCAATTATATAGCAATCACATCAATCCTTTAGTTGCCTCCGGTATATACTGGTAGGGGACATATTAATGTTTAGATACGGATATGTCCCACTCCTTGTCCTGCAAAATGGACATGACCTGCTATCACTGTTCTCCTGCGTTACAGCGCATACTGTACATAAGGTGTGTCCATATGGGATGGAGAAGGATTCCTTGTCTCTATCATAACAGATGCAACACTTTACTGAGTCCATATTGAAAGACACCTACAAACAATTTTTTTATTACAGTAAAGCAATTGAACAATTTAAGTTTAATGTCACAGAACTGAGAAAAACATTAAGGATTTGTTAACATTGAGAAACAGTTTCTGTAGGAACTTTAGGAAATATTTTTTTATGTCTTTTTGAAAGACCATTTAAACCCTCTCATTTTAAGCTTGGAAAATATTCATATTAAATAATGCTCTTTGTATTAACAAATCCGTTCTTGTCTGAAATTTAGAAATGTACTTTACTTCAATTTGTTTTCCAAAACTATTCAGTATTGGTGAAAAACATGTTGGTGTAAACTTAGTTGAAACTCGTTATCTCGATATCGCTTTTGTCGATATTACGCTTATCTCTACGCTATATGTTTCTGCCAGTCCTGATAACTTCTGTATTAGATCTATCAATATTTAAATTAAAATCTATCTCGAAATCCGCTTATCTCGATGTTTTTCAAGGTCCATTGCATATTGAGTTGAGTTCAACTGTATTTATTTTATATTGATTGTGAAACCAGTTTGTACAACTTATATTAATCAACTCTATTGTACAGATTTATGGAAATTTAAATTCTTCTTACCGTGGGTGTTCCAGCACTTACATGGAAATGTGCGCTGTTACCTGGCAGGGAGTCTGACATGGGAACCTGCTGATAAAGACAAATTATTTTTAATGAATTTTGAAAAGATACAATGTGTGAAAAGTAGAAAATAAGCAGCATTGGATTAACTAAGACGTTCAGTGGTAGCTAAAAGCATGTGCTGATGCCAATTCGCTATGGCACCTGCTTCAGTGGTTATATTTTTTCCCGAACTAGCCAGTGTATGAAATTTAAAGAATAAGAAGAATATCTGCAGATGTTGACATAGTCTTGCCCATAAAAAATAAAAGTTAAGAATGAATATAGGTGGAACCCTCACAATTTTAACAACTGAGACCAAGGTTTAAAAATTAATTTTCTCCTGTTCCATTGAGATGTGTTCAAGACACTATATCATAGGCGACCATTTCGCCCAAACTACCTTATAGATTGAGCCCCGAGCTTCCTACCATGAGCCGCACCTTGAGAAGTTTTGTAAATCCGACATGAAATTAAAGTTTTTGTTTTTTCAGTGTTGAAACAGTTACCTTGACTTCAAAAGCAATCCCAAGCTTCAACTTTACATGTGCCGCACCTTGTGAAGATTTACTAATATCTTGTAAGGGAAACTCCACGAGTCGTTTTTGAGCAAAAAATGATTATTTATAAATGTTTCATTGGTGGGCCATTTAAGACCCCAGCGCCCTTATTTCAACAGTTTTGGTAGAGGACCATTAATTAATACTTCATTTAGTTTATATTACACCTTATCATCCCTTATTTTTTAATAGTGTTATCTTTATATATTTACATTAATTTTTAATTAATACTTCATTTCTTCATTTTTCTTCAATTTTTGCGCACAATATGACCTATTTATGTGTCGACGTGCCGTAAAACACCATTCATTCATTCATTCCAAGTTAAGTTCACCCATTCTATAAACCTTAATGTTATTACTGGTACAAGACCATAGTGTTTTTGCTATCTCTGAAAGCCACGCTGATAACAAACGATCCTTTTGGGCCACTGGGACTTGGAAAGAGCCTTTTGAGGCTCTGAAATTTCCCGTTCACAATCTGCACCTTTATTGTCTGAAAAAATTGAACTTGCCTTAAATTATATTCAGGAATCTGATGATGACCATTTTGTAATATTTTCTGATTCCCTTTCATCTCTTCAAGCTCTGGGTAATATGAAGCATGATAACCCAGTTGTGCTTCAACTTTTAGAAAAGTACAATTCTCTTATAATTTATAATGTTATAATTTTCTGCTGGCTTCCAAGCCATGTAGGAATACGTGGTAATGATAGAGCTGATAGTGCTGCTAAGGCAGCATTAGATTTACCTATATCTAATACCAAATTACCTTATACTGATTTTAAAAGTTGTATTAACACATATATACGTAACTCTTGGCAAACCGCTTGGGATTTGTCCTTTAACAATAAACTCCATTCAATTAAACCGTTACTCGGAGAATGGCGTTCTTCTACTAGACCCATTCGTCGAGAGGAAGTTATACTAGCCCGGTGCAGGATAGGGCATACACGTTATACTCATTCATATTTATTACAAGGTGAGCAATTACCAGAATGTATACCCTGCTTTGCACCGTTAACGGTCAAACACATCTTATTGGAATGTGTAGACTTTGATCCTATGCGTCAAAGGTACTACAATGTCAATACTATGAAAGAGTTATATGATACTGTAGATTTTAGTCTTGTTTTAGATTTCCTCAAAGAGATCAGACTATATAAATCATTGTAATGTGTTCTTATATATTTATACTTGTTTATATACCCGTTGACGGGCATTTGTTGATTTACATACATACTTTATATTACACCTTATCATCCCTTATTTTTTAATAATTTTGTCTTTATATATTTACATTAATTTTTAATTAATTCTTCATTTTCATCATTTTTTTGCGCACAATATGACCTGTTTATGTGTCGACGTGCCGTAAAACACCATTCATTCATTCCTAGGTGAGTAAACGATATCTTGTTGGATACGTCTCACAAAACCCCGTTGATTGCCGTTTCACTTTTTGAAATCGGTTGAAGTTTGAGCCACGTGCGCACGTGGGAATATATTGAAAGCCTATAATAGGCCTATATTGGGCCTATAGCCATCATATGGAACTTGTCGGCGGAATATGCAGCCTGTAGTCATAGAGTAACGTATGGGGTTCAGAGGCTTTATAAGCATATAGTGTTAGGGTTAAGGGTTTAGGGTTAAGGGTTAGGGTTAGGGTTATGTTTTATCAGCGTCGTCGAGTCAAACCTCACTGTGGTTCAAATACAGACCACAGCGGACTTTGACTCGACGGCGCTCATTTCTTTATTTTCAATATTTCTTGAAGTAATCATTATACACACTGTTAATATATACTGTATCGCATGTATACATGTTATCTAACATTTAAAACAATCCTCGAGGTTTTTTAACAATATGTGTGTGTTTATGAAATGTGACATTTTGGTAATATTATATGCTCACGTGTGATACATATATCCCAGTTACCAACATGGGTCTAGCAATTGTAAATAACGTTCTAGTCATGCGAAATTAATTATCTATAGCTTAACATATAGGTATCTTCAAACTGAGAAGTTCTAGATATCCGGCGGATTTCCTTTAAGCCACGTGCGCACGTGTGCACGTGAACATTGATTTATTTTTTTAATACTCCTAGGTGAGTAAACGATATCTTGTTGGATACGTCTCACAAAACCCCGTTGATTGCCGTTTCACTTTTTGAAATCGGTTGAAGTTTGAGCCACGTGCGCACGTGGGAATATATTGAAAGCCTATAATAGGCCTATATTGGGCCTATAGCCATCATATGGAACTTGTCGGCGGAATATGCAGCCTGTAGTCAAAGAGTAACGTATGGGGTTCAGAGACTTTATAAGCATATAGTGTTAGGGTTTAGGGTTTAGGGTTAAGGGTTAGGGTTATGTTTTATCAGCGTCGTCGAGTCAAACCTCACTGTGGTTCAAATACAGACCACAGCGGACTTTGACTCGACGGCGCTCATTTCTTTATTTTCAATATTTCTTGAAGTAATCATTATACACACTGTTAATATATACTGTATCGCATGTATACATGTTATCTAACATTTAAAACAATCCTCGAGGTTTTTTAACAATATGTGTGTGTTTATGAAATGTGACATTTTGGTAATATTATGTGCTCACGTGTGATACATATATCCCAGTTACCAACATGGGTCTAGCAATTGTAAATAACGTTCTAGTCATGCGAAATTATCTATAGCTTAACATATAGGTTTCTTCAAACTGAGAAGTTCTAAATATCCGGCGGATTTCCTTTATGCCACGTGCGCACGTGTGCACGTGAACATTGATTTATTTTTCTAATAATCCTAGGTGAGTAAACGATATCTTGTTGGATACGTCTCACAAAACCCCGTTGATTGCCGTTTCACTTTTTGAAATCGGTTGAAGTTTGAGCCACGTGCGCACGTGGGAATATGTTGGAAGCCTATAATAGGCCTATATTGGGCCTATAGCCATCATATGGAACTTGTCGGCGGAATATGCAGCCTGTAGTCATAGAGTAACGTATGGGGTTCAGAGGCTTTATAAGCATATAGTGTTAGGGTTTAGGGTTAAGGGTTAGGGTTATGTTTTATCAGCGTCGTCGAGTCAAACCTCAATGTGGTTCAAATACAGACCACAGCGGACTTTGACTCGACGGCGCTCATTTCTTTATTTTCAATATTTCTTGAAGTTATCATTATACACACTGTTAATATATACTGTATCGCATGTATACATGTTATCTAACATTTAAAACAATCCTCGAGGTTTTTTAACAATATGTGTGTGTTTATGAAATGTGACATTTTGATAATAGTATGTGCTCACGTGTGATACATATATCCCAGTTACCAACATGGGTCTAGCAATTGTAAATAACGTTCTAGACATGCGAAATTAATTATCTATAGCTTAACATATAGGTATCTTCAAACTGAGAAGTTCTAGATATCCGGCGGATTTCCTTTAAGCCACGTGCGCAATGTGGTTCAAATACAGACCACATCTGCGTTTGACTCGACGGCGCTCATTTCTTTATTTTCAATATTTCTTAAAGTAATCATTATAGCCGTTTTATGTGGTGTGCTGCTGGGAATTGAACATACTACGCATTCAAACAATTTAGTTAAAATATATATTATTGGCTAACTAATAACAGAACATAATAATTGACATCAATGCACACATATTTACATTTATTAAAACATATTCACATGCAGTATTTAATAATAAAACCATATATATATATACATATTATACACTTATTTTATTAACTAATAACATAACATAATAATTGACATCAATTCACACATATTTTCATTTAATAATAAAACCATATACATATATATACATATTATACATACTTAATACATATTTACATCTATATTAATAACATATTTAATCACAAACTTCCGATACGCGCGGTCTCGTGTTTCTTAAGCATTATTGCCATCTTCCTGATCTTCACAATAAAGTAAACTGCCAGAACACTTAGAACAATAATAAAACTAATAATAATAATAATAACGGGGTCCATCATTGAGCCGAAGGTAGTAGAAGGAAGGTCAATGTCATTTTTGGTTAGACTCCGAAATACGTCCTCATTTTGTTTTGAAATATCTGTTATTCGCTTCAGGTCCATCTCAGTTGTATCGTCACGTTTCAGGAACTCTTCGTAGGTTGTCTTGAAGGATGCAGGCAGGTCGATAACCGCAGGACTGTGTAACCGTGTTGAAGGTGTAATAGTGTCGATCAAATCCTGAAAAAAAGAATGATATACAGCCAAATTAATTAAATGATCCCGATCGATGCTTGCTAATCCGTCATTACATGTCTGTGTGGCGGCGGTCACATACGAGAAGTCGGGCGTAGATACCCTACAATAACATTGCACAGTCATCACACACATATCGCAGCCGGCAATCTTACTCTTACCACCGCCCGCACAATCCAAGTCTAATGTTTCTACTTGTATAACAACTATATTATTACCAGAAATTGGAATTATTGCCGGCTGCACGGAATTAGGAATAAACGAAAATTTACAGGAAGCACGTGACAAGATGGGCTCATCAGCAAGCAACCCAGAGACACATGAAGATGTGGTCAGTTGAATAAATAATACATTAAATGGACAAACCCTATTCTGCCGCCCTTTACACTGACCGAGTTGCTTGTCAGTGATTGGCGCATATTCATTGGTGTCATAATTCACAATGGCATACTGAGGCAGACCCTGAATCTTAGTCGAATGCGTGCTACCATTCGAAACCGGCACCGGGAACGTAATCACCTCATACAACACGGATCTTTTGGCTCTACTAGTCACGGAAAACTTCAGTGTGATCCACATGTCCGTCTTATTAGCCATATGCACAACAAAGGATCCGTGTTGATGAAAAAGGGCCGGTGTTGATTCCAAAACGGTAAACCCGGACTTTTGATTTAGCAATTCATTGATCGTTATGACAGCCTTTTTTATATGTTTATCGTCAACAAAGACGGACGGCAGATACCCCCTTGTCAGTTGCACCAATCCACGTTGCAGGCTCTCAATGTGTGAGACGAGGTGGCTTGTCTGGTTCATTATTGTGACGAGGTTGGCCAGTCTCGTGAGCTCCGTATAAACGCCGGCCATAGCCTGATTGGATACGTTCTGTATGGTAACGATGGCATCGTGATTCTCCTTCATGACTGCTTTGATCGAATCATATCTGAAAGATGACAAAGAATGTATTTATTATATAAATGTCAAAAGTAGGTAGGTAATACAATATAAGTTTGTAAATGACAATGCATGTATTTAGTTTGTATACATGACAATGCATGTATTTATTATGTATACATATGATAGTGAATCGTTTTACTGTGTATGCACATTTAAAGTCGGTAGGTAATGCATGTATTTATTATGTATAAATGTCAATGAATGTATCTAGAGAAACATACCGTTCGCTGCTGACTTTCACAAAAGATTGGAAGTTCTCTTCGTGCCTGACTAGTGCCGTATTTGCTGTGATTCCTCTGGATATGATTTCATTGACCGTCTTGGCCACATGTTCTAAATCTTCCACTGTCGCCGTTCCAATCAGTGTCTTGGATATGGAGACAATGAACGCCAGAGGAGCAGTTCTTTTAGATCTGTGTTTCAGCTTTGGAATAACTCCATGTGCACACTTTTGCAGCGACAATAGTGCCGCGACAATCTGCCTGTTCATCAAAACCAACGGGTTTAAGTCGGACCCGAAAGCCTCATACATGGCACACTTCTTTGCCACTACTGCTGCCCTGTTTCCATGCGGTTTCTTTCCGCCCATGTACTTCAGACACATATCTGGCACAGCATCATTGATGTCTGGCAATCGCACCACAAAGGAATGGAACCAGGCATTTGCCGACGGGTTTAAAGAACCCATGTCCTTGAATACCACTCCCATATTCATCCGATTCATGTCCGCCGACTTCGTCATCTTAATCACGCACAAACACACTAATATCATGGAATATAACGCCATCTATGCAAAAAAGAAAGAAGAACATAGATAGATATATTAGCATATATACTTTCAAACATTACTTATAATACATATTGCGCAATTTAATAACGATATTGTAAGTATATATAATACATATTATATATGTATTACAATGATATGCAAGCATTCACATCTACGCAATTTAATAATAAAGACGATATAATTGTAAGTCAGTAAAACCCTATATATATAAACAAATTATACATACATATTGTAAGTATATATACTACATATTATATATGTATTACGTAGACCACTATCAATATTATATGATGTTATACTATTTATATATACATACAAATTATACATACATATTGTAAGTATATATATACTACATATTATATATGTATTACGTAGACCACTATCAATAGTATATGATGAAAGCATATACGCAATTGAAGAATAAAGACGATATTGTATGAACGTGCACATTATATATATATACTACATATTATATATGTATTACTTAGACATGAAAGCATTCACATCTACGCAATTTAATAATAGAGACGATATTGTAATTCAGTAAAACCCTATATATATAAACAAATTATGCATACATATTGTAAGTATATATACTACATATTATATATGTACTACGTAGACCACTTTCAATATTATATGATGTTATACTATTTATATATACATACAAATTATACATACATATTGTAAGTATATATACTACATAGTACAAAGTATAGTATTATATGAAAGCAAAAAGAATGATTGAAAGTTGAAACATGTCTTACCTTGTTCAAAGTCAAGTTGTCCTATAAATCCAACTCTTTCTCGCAAAAGATTACAAATTTGTAATATGAATTGCAAGTAAATACACACAAATATTTCTAGCAGAAATATATTTATAAATCAAACTCTTTCTCGCAAAAGATTACAAATTTGTAATATGAATTGCAAGTAAATACACACAAATATTTCTAGCAGAAATATATCTAACGATTAACAATATCAATTGCAAGACTCGGAATATACACCAGTATTGCAGGATGAAAGTCAAATGTGATATTGCTTATGAAAATTTCAACTTATATACTAATACATATCTGTGACAGATTCACATCAATAGATTTGATCAGGTAATCAGTGCTCACTAATTAAGGTAATTAAGCAATTACGTTGATTGAGTTCTTACCTTTAACTCACATTGACACTTGACACTTCATGCTTCAGGCAATTGATCAGTGCTCACTAATTAAGGTAATTAAGCAATTACGTTGATTGAGTTCTCACCTGTTACTCACCTTGACACTTGACACTTCATGCTGCAGGTAATTGATCAGTTGAGCTAATTAAGGTAATTAAGTTTCACATGTCACTTAACTCGATGATTGACACGTCCGCTGCCATGGGACCCTAATTGCACTTATGTTGACTGAGCAGATTCTGTCACAGATATGTCTTAGTATAAATTGTAGAATAAATGTTATTTTCATCAGTTGAGTTTCATACTCTGACATTGTTACTTTTCATCTAATCAAACTTTTTCATTTAAATCAAACACAAAATCGGCAAGCTCTGGCAATGTCAAGAGCATGCCAATTTCTCAGAATTGGAAAGTGGGGTCTTCTAAGACTGAAGTCTAGTAGTTCCCCAGTCGTGAGGCCTAATACTACCTCGGTTGGAAGGCCTAGTGCTGCTCCAACTAGGGAAGTTGGAAAGCCTAGTGCTTCTCAAACTAGGGAGCACAAGGAGCAGCCAAAGGTGTCTAAAGGCCCTATTGAGCTGCATAACAAATTCGAACAGCTCATGGACATTTTAGAACCGGCAGCTGCACTGCCACTTCCATCCTCGCATGAAAAGTTAGTTGAGGTGGTTCAGCCGACTTCTTCCAGGGAGGAGGATTCATCAGTGGATATGTCGCTGCTTGAGTCTCCTAAGACCTCTCCTAAATCTAAGGCCAAAAATAAAAATAAATTTAAAAGTCGCCTTAACGCTCAATAATGGGTAAAACTAATAAGATCATTCAATGGAATTGTCGAGGTTTGAAACCAAATTATGACGAAATCAGCTTAATTTTAAATGAACACAACCCTATTGCCTTTTGTCTTCAAGAAACATTCTTGAAGACAATTGATAAGGTATCTTTTAAACAATACTCACTATACAATCATATTTGTGATACCGGGGACAAGGCGACTGGTGGAGTTTCGATAATCATTAATCGAAACATTCCTCACAGACCTGTTGCGTTGAAAACAAATTTGCAAGCTATTGCGGTCAGTGTTACTATGCACAGAGTCATAACAATATGTTCCTTATATTTACCACCTAGTTCTTCACTAGACCCTAAAGATCTAAATCACCTAGTTGCACAATTGCCATCACCTTTTATACTCTTGGGCGATTTCAATGCACACAACTACATCTGGGGTTGTAAAGATATTAACGATAAAGGCAAGAAAATTGCGGATTTCTTAGCCAAAAACAATTTGTGTCTTTTTAATAATAAATCACATACTTACTTACATCCTGCTACAGGCTCTCATTCTTCCATTGATTTAACAATATGCGATCCAACGCTTTTGATGGATTTTTCGTGGAGTGTTGGAGACGACCTCTGTGGAAGTGACCACTTCCCCATATTTCTTGAAAATATCGGCCCTCCACTTCTCGAAAAAACGCAACGATGGAAACTTCGCAAGGCTGATTGGACTACGTTTCAATCTCTTTGCGAGGAACAATTAAAGCCTTCCGTTTTCGAGGATGTCGAAGACGCAACTTCTCTTTTTACCAAAACTCTTCACGATATAGCTGATCAAACCATTCCAAAAACCTCTGCAAATACTAAACGCCCACATAAACCATGGTACGACGATGACTGCAAAAAGGCAGTCAGCGATCGTAAAGCTGCATTAAATAATTTTAACTTGCGGCCAACTCAGACAAATTTAGGTAACTTTAGAGTTTTTCGTGCGAAAGCCCGTCGTACTATTAAGGATAGCAAGAGGAAATCCTGGAGAACTTACGTCTCTAGGCTGAATTCTCGCTCATCTCTTAAGAAGACGTGGGACATGGTCCGGAAAATAAGTGGTAAAGGTAATTCTAGTACTGTAAATCATCTTAAAACAGATAATGGAGATATAACATCTGTCAAAGATATTACAAACACTTTGGCAGAAACTTTTTCAAAAAATTCTTCTTCTGAAAATTGTCAACCAAATTTTCTGAAAAATAAGAAACAAAAAGAACAGAAGAAGCTGAACTTCAAGTCGAAAAACTTGGAAAAATACAATAAACTATTCTCTCTCAAAGAACTTCGAGAGTCCCTTAAAAAGGCTCATGATACATCAGCTGGTCCTGATGATATCCATTATCAATTACTAAAACATTTACCTGAATCCTGTCTCTCCACCCTTCTTGATATATTTAATAAGGTTTGGGTGACGGGAATCTTCCCCGATTCTTGGCGGGAAGCAATCGTTATTCCAGTCCCCAAACCTGGAAAGGATCATACGGACCCAATAAATTATCGCCCAATCGCTTTAACGAGTTGTATATGTAAAACCATGGAACGAATGATTAATGAGAGACTCGTTTGGTACCTGGAGTCCAACAAACTGATAACAAAGTATCAAAGTGGATTCCGGCGCCAACGAGGCACAACAGACAATCTCATACGATTTGAATCGTTTATTAGGGAAGCTTTCATAAAAAACACACATTTAGTCGCTGTATTTTTTGACTTGGAGAAAGCTTATGATACTGCATGGAAGTACGGTATTATGAATGATCTACATGACATTGGTCTTAGAGGCCGATTACCCATTTTTATAGAGAAATTCTTAGATGATAGACAGTTTCGTGTCCGAATGGGTTCAGCATTAGATTTACCTATATCTAATACCAAATTACCTTATACTGATTTTAAAAGTTGTATTAACACATATATTCGTAACTCTTGGCAAACCGCTTGGGATTTGTCCTTTAACAATAAACTCCATTCAATTAAACCGTTACTCGGAGAATGGCGTTCTTCTACTAGACCCATTCGTCGAGAGGAAGTTATACTAGCCCGGTGCAGGATAGGGCATACACGTTATACTCATTCATATTTATTACAAGGTGAGCAATTACCAGAATGTATACCCTGCTTTGCACCGTTAACGGTCAAACACATCTTATTGGAATGTGTAGACTTTGATCCTATACGTCAAAGGTACTACAATGTTAATACTATGAAAGAGTTATATGATACTGTAGATTTTAGTCTTGTTTTAGATTTCCTCAAAGAGATCAGACTATATAAATCATTGTAATGTGTTCTTATATATTTATACTTGTTTATAAACCCGTTGACGGGCATTTGTTAATTTTCATACATACTTTATATTACACCTTATCATCCCTTACTTTTTAATAATTTTATCTTTATATATTTACATTAATTTTTAATTAATTCTTCATTTTCATCATTTTTTTGCGCACAATATGACCTATTTATGTGTCGACGTGCCGTAAAACACCATTCATTCATTATTACTTTCTCTGAAGCTAATTTCATGAAACTTCATACTTTGAATGCCTTTGGTGAAATGATAATCCCTGTTTATTTTGAAGTCAGTAGTTGAAAGGTCCGTTACCATGACCTGAAAATGAAAAGTATTGCCCAAACAGTTTTTCCTCTTACCTAAAGCAAATTTCATGAAACTTGATTGGTGGACAGTGGAAAGAGGATGATCGTTTGATTTTTAGGTAAAAGGTCAAGTTCCCTGCAGACATACACTATCCAAGGATAAGCATATGTTACAACACACATGTTATAATATTAATGGTATAATATATGAATATTTTCTTGCACAATGTTGAATCCGGTAAAACAAGTGGTTTTGTTCACCGATACTGTCGCCTGTGAACCAAACCACTTGTTGTTAAATTACAGGATTCAACAGTGTGTAAGACATATTCTGACCATCCATTTATTTTTTTAAATCATAAATTAAAAAATATATATATTAAAACAAACAAAACATGCTATTTGATGAAAACAGACGTATTCAAATGTTCAAAGTAGCAATATTCGCAGAATATAGTAGATTTCAACTGCTGAAAACAAACATGTATTTTTTTTCCAGGAAATAATAATTCAATGAATATAGTATATATGTTCAGGGAAATGTTTAATATGTCTGTTTTCAAATACTACAGAATGTAACGCACCGCACATGTATATTCAGTATTAATTTCAATATAGTAGTGAGTATGACTGCGTTCTGGGACCATATAAATATAAAAGAATAATATATATAAATATATATATATTACTATATATGCCCTATAAATATAAACGACCCGCACTTTTTGGATTCACGCGTACAATGTTTCACAACACCACAAATATGGCAAGTGCTCCATTGACACAATGTCATGTCCACGTTTATGTTATGAAATCTTCGAGTCTACACATAATCATGTTTGTTACTGACAGTAGCATGTATGTTACTCGTCAGTCATTTATTTACTTGGTTAAAGGGACACATGCCAATCTTGCTTTCTTTAAAACTCGAGTCGCCCCCTCAGTTTTAACCGAACAGTTAAAAGAATATACTTCTTTCTGCCTGTTAAACTTATATTAGTTTATCGCTTTTTCTGATTTCGAAAATTAACTCTGCAACGTATGTTGCCGCCATCATGATTTCATTTTCCGATATACCGTTGCAACATTGTTTGTTAAAATAAATTGGCCACTCTGACATAAACCCAAAGCATGTATAGATAAAAAAATTAGTGTAAAATACATTTTAAATATATGTGTTTACATAACGAAATTATTTAATTGTTTCTGTAGCCGGTCGTCTTTCCTTAATGAATATGAATGTTGCCGTCTTCGGGTCGGACGGTCCTGTTATTTAATTAGTACTTGTCTCCGTTTATTGAAATTCTACATAGATACAGAGGAGAGATGTATCTATATGATTTTGTTATTATGCTCGCTTCTAAAATGGCGAAATAAATCGATTTGAATAAAAGGCGCATTCTCAGCAATACACAACGTATTGTGTGTACGGGTTAGAGGGGGGAAGCCCACGGGGTTGGAAGGGTTACTACAGTAATGTTGCTCTCATAAATACTGTGAACATACTACATCAATAATATAACAACTACTGAACAATGCTGAAATCTATTTATCTTTATAAATAAATTCATAATTCCACAATTTTATTCCGTGCGAACATCGATTTGGATCGTCGATTCGGCGTATTTAAACGATTATGGTGTACTTCGTTAATTTTCGGGGGGAAAAAGTACTTGTCTCTATTTCTTTTATATTTTACGTATCTACAGAGGAAAAATGTATTTACGCGTACATGCTTTTGTTTTTTTCTCTCGCTTCTAAAATGATGAAATAAATCGAATTTGATTAAAACTGCGCATTCGCAGCTATATAAAGCATAATCAATACGGTATGGAGGGTGGTGGGGTGGAATGAGGGGCGGGGTTGCAGGGATACTACCGTAATGGTGTCCTTGAGAAAAACGGTGAACATTCTACTCTAATCATTTATTAAATACAGAACAATTTTGAAATCAATATATCTGTTAATAAGGATTTCACAATGTCATGGTTTTATATCCCGCGTGTACATTAACTTCGAAAGGCGATTGTTCAACTTTTAGCGAACACGGTGTACTTTGTTAATTTTGGGGAAAAAAAAGTACTTTTTTTCTGATTGACTTTAAATTTTGGGTTTTAATAGTAGACATGTCAATGAACACTTTCATGAAAAAAAAATCATTCTCCTTGTTAAAACTTTTTTTTTTTGCTTTTTTTTCGGATTCAGAAAATTAGCAATGCAACATATATTTTCACTATCCTCATTTCCTTTCCCGACGTACCGTTACAATTTGGTTTGTTAAAACCTATTCTGAGCACTCCGGCATAAACCAAAAGAATGTATAGATCAGAAATTTAATCTTGAATGCATGGATACATACATTTGAAATATATGTATTGAAATAATGGAATTATTTCATTTCTTGTGTACCCGGTCGCGTCTGTAAATGTATATGCATTATGCCGTCTTTGCGTCCGTGGGTCATGTTAGTTAATTTTGTGGAAAAAAAAGTAGTTGTCTCCGATTTCATTAAAAAATTGCATATGGACAGAGGAAAAATTTATCTACGCGTACATGCATTTGTTTTTATTCTCGCTTCTAAAATGACAAAATAAATCGATTTTAATTTAAAAGCGCTTTTTTGGCAATTTAAACCTTAAAACAAACTAAATTCATCCCTTTGAAAAATACCTTTAACTATTAATGGGAATTACACGAAGTGTACACCAATTATGTTCGACCAATGTAGTTTGTGAATATTATTACTTTAACAACGATCTGTGATTGTGTTTTGTTATAATCACAGTTTATAAATAAGAGGTGAAGAAATCTGACCAGTGACAATTTTCCCGATAATGTCATTTTGTTATCGATTTTATCACGTGACCTTGTTTGATAAATATTCCTACGCCATAGGGCTGGTGTTCCTACTGCAATACAATATAATAATAATAAAACACTTACAAAAACTGCACCTGCGCATTCTTTTTAAAAGTATATATTTATTCGGTTGCAATTAAGCTCTCACGTTTGGTATTCGCAAGACTAATATATTTGGCTAGCCTATTCAATAATTTAGAATTATCCGTAGATAACAACGATTTAAACTTTTGTAAACTAGGCCAGCTACAGTAGTATCTAGGTAAACATTATATTCTTATTTCTCTATAACACGGACAAGCTAAAGTAAAGTGATATTCATCTTCAACAACATTTATATTGCAAAAAGTACACTTTCTTTGATCCCTGTCTATATTTCTAAGTCTACCGTCTTCAATAGCCAATTTATAAGCTGAACATCTTAATCTAGTTAGTGCTATCATGTGCTTATTATTTTGGACACAATTAATATATTTTTCACATCCAAAGTTTGTTTTAATATATTTATAAGTAGATAGTTTGGCGGAAGAAGTTAAGAAGAAGTTAAGGTGGCAAACCATTCCTGCAAATGTTGATCATAGAGCCTTTCTATGATATGAGTTAGTTCTAGCTTTGTAATATTTTCGTTATTCCATAAAAAAATGAATTCAAGATCATTAAGAAGACGTTCAACATGTGTCGCCCATGATTCATTATCATTATTTTGTACTTGATTCTGTAATTCCTTATACATTAGTGAATTGGGCGATTTCATAATTTCAAACCAAAATTTCAAGATTCGTTCTTTGCGTAATATTGCCAAAGGTACTTTACCTAACTCCCCATAAACAGTTGCATTTGTCGTTTGATGCCTAACGTTAAGAATCTGTTTTAGAAACTTCAAATAAATTCGTTCGATGTCTGGGTAGGTATGAAACCCCCATACTTCAGCACCATAATTCAAAATAGGTAGAATCATTGTATCAAACAGTTTTATTTTTTCGCTTATGTTAAGCTCAATTATTGCAAATAAAGAGTTAAGTGAAAACAGTGCCCTCATGGCTTGTTCGGAAAGGGCTTTTTGTGTTTGAAAGAAATTTCTATTAAACATAAGCGTTACTCCTAGATAGGTAAATTTTGAAACGTTAAGTAGTTTCATATTGTTATAATATATATCTACGTTTTGTGTCCTAGTACCTTGTTTACATACCATTACTACAGTTTTATCGATATCAACACTTATTCGCAATAATCATGTAGTTTATTTAATAGGATTTGTAGTCCATTTGCTGAATATGAAAATAAAACAGTGTCGTCAGCGAACAACAGTAGATAAATTTGTAATTCATTCAAAGTTAAAAGTTCTGCATTATCATCATGTAAATGACTAGCCATATCGTTGATAAATATAATAAATAATATGGGAGACAATACTTCGTCTTGTTTGACGCCCATATAACTTTCAAAGTGATCTGTAAGGCATCCGTGGACTCCTACACATGTTTTGACTGAACTATACATAGCATGTAACATTTTAACAAATTTCGATGACACACCCATGTTGAGTAACTTAAACCCTATTCCATTTCTATAAATTAAATCAAATGCTTTCGCCTTTCATTTTTAATTATTCTATTAATAATAGTATGCAAGACAAAAAAACAATCGATTGTACTTTTTTTTTTGCCTAAATCCGAATGATTGTCTGACAATAAATGATTTTCTTCTGTCCATTTACGTAAACGGTTATTTAACACATGTGAAAATATTTTCGAAAATATACTAGTGAGCATTATTCCTCCATAATTATTTATATCATTGTTATCCCCCCGTTTTGGTACAGGTATCAATATACCCTTTGTCCAGGAATCAGGATAGTAACAATTATTATACATGTAATTAAAAAGTTTACACAAAATTGGTGACAATATATTATCAGCTTCAATAAATATTTCGGGTATCAATAGGTCTTCTCCCCCATTTTCTTTTCTTCTTTTTAAACTTTTAATTGGTTTTTGAACCTCGTCTATGCTAATAAATGCACAGTCAAGTTGTTCTACAACATTTATATGCAAGTCATCTTGATCTACGAATGTTTCGACATCCGCATTTTTGTATATATCGTCTGCCGAGAATAAGTCTTTAAAATGGTTAAAAAAATCATCCGCAGAAATATTAGTATTATTTTTATTTTGTTTTTTAAATTGACGAACATAGTCCCAAAACTTTTTTGGTTCGTTTTTGGCAGCATTATGTAGCATGTCTTTTTGATTTTTTTATATTTTGCTTTTGCTAGTCGGAAAATTCTACGTTTTGTGATAACCAGATTTACAGATTCCGGTGTCCTTAATTGTCGATACCTAGTATTCGCTGATCGCAACTCACGTCGTGCACGTTCACAATCATCCGTATACCACGGACTGACATACTTACGTCTAGTCGTGAAGCTATTGTTATTATTTATACGCTTTGTAACTCCGAATACACTAAAAGCACACGTATACAGGGTGTCTGCAAATGTATTTACAAACAATGAATTCAGTTCCACATTCAGGAAAGGTTAAAGTTTAATTTAGTATAAATTTTATATGCAGTTTCAAAAAACAAAAACAAAAATCAAAGCACTATGGGACTTCTTAAGGATGTTTGCTGGGCAAGTTTTGACATCTTCATGTCTAAACATTTTATTTTTTAAATCATAGTTTTATTTGACAACAGAATTGTTTCATTTTTTCCATTCTATTAGATATGGATATAATGTAGGATTTAAGATGGTAACATACCAAATTATTTTTTTCATATTTTTTCCGTCATTTGTGATCATTTTTTGTTGTCAACAAAATAGGGGGTATGGGTAGCTCTGAGTAAAATTTATCCTTTTGCTATAGAAAAAATCAGATTTTTGTTTTTCAGTAATGGAATACATATATAAAAGTAGATATTGAGCTAATTTTATTTTCGATCTCCATGTCAATATTGCGTGTACAGTATTTTACATTGAAAATATCAAAATAACTCCAAAAAGGGTGTAATTTAAAGATTTTTTAATAAAAAATCATTAGAAGCCTGGTGACCTATATATTTTTTTACTTGTTTTGAAAGAAATGCCATAGGACCTTGACATATACAAGTTTTAAAAAAAGTTGATAATTAGAACATATTTTTTTATCTTGAATTAATTTTTCGGTAAAAACAAAAGTGGGTGGGGAACGGTCCATATATGTTTGCCTTTTAAAGTAAAAAGACGAACTAGGATTACAATTGCTTTTGTATGATTTGAAAGAGATATAAATATGCAATCGAAAATTAATTGTTGTTTTTCAATAAACGTAATGTTATGAAAACAATTGTGAAAATGTTCAATGACAATATTTTTCCTCTTTTTAGTGAAATATTGAAGTTAGAAATATGTGCATTCTTCAATGACGTCTAGTGGGAAAAAAAGCGTGGTGACCTAGCCTTTTTTTGATAATTTTGAATCTAAATTATACAAAAGAAGCTTTAAATATGAATTTAAAAAAATCTCATCAGTACGTCCTTTCCCAGCCCTTAAAGAAACTAACCCGCCAAATAACGACAAAGTTAAACTACAAAAGCGTTTATCAGCAAGTCTATCCGGGTGTTCAGGTCATATAACAATGCATATGTACATGTATCGAATAAAGGTATAGGATTTTTCATGGGTACTTAAACTACCGGTGACTGATTATGCGTAAAATGACTTATTTCCTTATTCGAAGCTGCCGTTTTGGGGTTTGGACTGGCTGGTTAAAGGCGTTTATATTGTGTCGACAGAGTATGGATTCTCAAAATATGTAAGTTATATATTTACGTTGTCGTCAGTAGGTGATATCGCACACATGCCAAATTATCGGAACCAAACAGATTGTAGATCGTGGCATTTGTTATATATTATTTAATACCACAACTTTGGCGCTGTCGGTTAGAGCTACGTCTACTATGAGTCTACTTAAAGGTTCATGGTTCGAGCCTTATATAAGGCAACATATTTTAAACCATGCAATGTTAATATATTTCAAACAAATGTTTACGAAACTAGTACCGAATAAATCTGAATCTGGTTCCGACAATTTGGCATTTAAGTACTCAGAGGTTTAGAAACGGGAAGTCCCTATCCCGCCATCATGCACGTTTGAGGGGGAACAATGAATTGAATTGGGTTTTAAGGCGCACCAACACATGAAAGGTTATGTGGTGCCTAACAGGCATAAACATGCCAGGCTCATCCATGTACATCGAGACAAAATATGGAAAATAGGCCTAGAACCTTCTCACCCTGAACTGCAGAGTTGCTGCAAATTCTATCGTAGAAACTCCATTTATGCTGGAGCCACGTTTTTTTTTTTTGCCACTGCTATTTTGATGCGAGCGAGATGGCACCTGAAACAATGCAGGGATCATGATGAAGACCTTAATGAGCATGAACAAAAAATGATAAAATGAACATGAATTTGAGGGGATTATACTCCTCAATTTGAGGGGATTATACCCCTCCAAAGGGATCTGCAGTGGCCTTATTGTTTGCCGCGGGAACCACACGGGGAACAATGAATAATAACGTCAGGATTATAAAGTTTAATTTGGAAGCCGTGGTGTTTTTCAATCTATTATAACTGAAAGAAATGTGTCTTTTGAAATAACAGCATGTACTTACCAAAGGGGAAGTCGTGTTTAACCAATTTATTTCATGTTTGGAAGATGTCACCATAGATACTCGTGGATGTTACCTTGATTTGCTTAAAGCTTTTGACAACGTTCCGCATTGAAGGCTGCTCCATCGAATTAACTCCCACAGAATCATTGGGTTTGAAGCAAAATTGATTGCAGCGTGACTAGATGGACATAAGTAGAGAGTTGTTTTTAATTTATATGGTGTTTTACGTCATTTTTAGTACATGTTAGGCTATATATGGCGTATTTTGTGGTAGAGAGAGGCCACCCTATTATTCCTGGGTATAACCGGTACTGTATACCTCCCGCCATCCGTTGACATCACTTGACAAGGGTTTTACTAAATGAAGCTGGATCCAACCTGTAAGATGTTTTATCAGATGTTCCCCATTGATGACAGCTTACACTATTTTTAATCACTATAAACGACATTGATTCAGTTGTGTGTATCCATATTGAACAAAATACCGATGACTGCAAAATACACTGAACATACTACCTAATTATTCACCTTTGTGTCTTAACTAAGTTTCTTATTTTAAATATATTTTAGAATAGTTGTGTTATAAGTATTTTGTAGGACCAATAGTTTGTTTATATATATCTTGTTTAAATTGTTGCATATCTTAAGAGTTATCCTCCCTTTATATGAAAACATGACATGTGTTGATCTGGGTTTACAATGGACGCAAAGGCTATTATAGTCGTGCTTAGCGGGTTGAGGGGCCAACCTTAATTTATGGGATTCAAAGAAATGCCATGTCTATGCCAGACGTCTAACGTAAACAATACACATTGCAAACATAAATAAACTGTGAATTTGTCATACAGTTTGCTGCATAATGGTTTGACAATTGGTTTAGAAGCTTTGAAATATGTGTACCGTGCACATATTTCAAAGCTTCTAAACTAATGTCCTCTCTTTGTTGAAATATCTCCTGATATTTATCAAGACTATAAACCTAAAAATTAGCATAAAATAAGAATTTCAGTAACTGGTTTCTTTTAGATAACTTGTAATTGAAAATTGGCTTAGGTTAAAACACAAAATAATGTATGACAGAAAATCTACAATAATCTTAAACATCCATTATTTCCAAACTCTGGTCAGTCTCTGTAATGATAAAAAACCTATAAATTACAAATTTATAACTCTTTGTGACAAATTCACATAAATTAATAATTGGACAGAGTACCTTTAAAAGGAAGGTGTCATATTTGTACATGCAATAGTGAACAGGAGTGAGTGATTTTTCTATTGTTAAGTAGAGAAGATAATTGGGTGTTATATTTTGGTGGTCAGTGTGTGTTGAGAATTGGTGGTGATATGTTGTGCTACTAAGAGTGGGAGTACTTGATGGAATCAATATGAAGATATTATGTATTAGAACTGAGGGTGTCTGGGGAACGTCTCCTCCTTTTTCGTGATGATGATATAGGTCATAATAAGGTCATCTACAGGGTGATGGTCGGGTGACGTTATAAGATGTAGTATACAGACGGCAGTCAATTGATACAGCGTGTACATGGAAGAGTAGTGATGATATGCTAGATTGATGCGGACAGTAGCTAGTCTGTACAATGATGTGGTGTAACCTATACATAGAAGAGTGTTGATAGAATCATTGTGATATAGTGTTGATATAGATTGACGTAGTCAGTCGATAGTCTGTATAGTGATGTGATATACCATATGCATATTTGATCTGTGATACAATGCACATTATATACTAGTGATGTGGAGTTATGCTGTAAGCGGTACAGACAATGATGTTATATACATTCATGTTACATAGAGATTGTGCGACATGTAACGTGCAGATAGCGGTTAGCCAACTGAACTGTATTTGTTAATAAAGTATAGTAACATCTACAACAATTAAACATTACATAGACGGACTAAACATAAGAAAGGATATTGCATTATACAGTGTTTGACATATGAGTTGATAATTCCTAGTTGAAATTATTATGCTCTAGGATTCAGTGATTGTCTAAGCTCCATGATATTTCTTTTCTGTCTATTTCAAGCTTTTCTTTCTATCTTCGTTTTTATATTATTACTAAATGTAATTCATTTATTAAAACATAACTTGTCTGTTTGTACCTTACTGGTCCGATAAACAAATCGATCGATATTTTCAATATCGTCACAATGGTGGCAGCGGTTTAGAAGACCAATAGAGACAAACAGACTTGTATAGAAATTTGAGATAATATATATGAAAAAATTGAAGTACCGGTAAGCAAAATGGCAGAAAAACTACCAGATTGGTTTGAGAAAATTATAGAAAAAGGAGGAAACATAGGGGCATGTCTAGCTTACTTAACAGAACGATCTGAAAAAGAGGAGTCTTTGAGATTAAAAGAGATAGAACGGGAAGAAAAGAGCTGCAGAACGTGCCGAAAAAGCTGCAGAATGCGATCTTGTCGAGAAAGAGAAAGATAGACAATTAAAGATGTTACAATTAGAACATGAGATCAGACTTAAAGAGATAAGAGTTAAAGTCGAAAGAAATCAATATTTCTACAAGTAATGCCGCAGCGGTTAAAGCAAAGGTATTATTACCAAAGTTTGCAGAAGGTCAGGACATTGAAGTATTTTTAACTTCATTCGAACGGTTAGCAGAATTGCACAAGTGGGACGTTACATAGAGATTGTGCGACATGTAACGTGCAGATAGCGGTTAGCCAACTGAACTGTATTTGTTAATAAAGTATAGTAACATCTTGTCACAGGATGACCTTAGTGGTTGGGCTAACTCAGGAAAGAATCAATGACGGTGAATGCATTTACATAAGTTTAATGCAACTTTTAAAATATGTTTAATATATATACAATGATCTAAAAAAACAAGCGAATACACAAATGAACTATGAAAAGAATGTTCTCCTGAACGTTTAAGACGTTCTTAGTATTGTTATAAATACTGAATGTCTAAGACACTAAAGTGTTGTTAAAGCTATAACAATGTTGATCTAGCGCGATAACTGTGATGCGCGAGAGCTCATGAAGATGACGATGCGCGAATTCAATGGATGATTGTCATCAAATGCCTTCTGTAAGGGTTGATGACGCGATGCAATGATAGTTAATCTCCACTGAGATTGTGAATGATATTCCTCCAGTGAGGACTGGTAACGGGCCCACCTTGTGTCCCGGGGGTTGTCGTTAGTAAAACCTGGCTGCGCAGGTACGGGGACCGTCTCCACCGCTTGTAACGTTAATCGTGGAAGCTTAGCTCCACTCCTGGATATCCAAACCTAGATGGCTTACTCCACCCTGGATGGCTTATATCCTGGATGGCTTAGGCTGTAATTATACATACGTTTTAGATGTCGGTTGACAAACATAACAATCTTGCATAATTAGCATTACCCAAACAAATCATTATTCAATCAATATATGTAAGCTGTACTAATGATGAGTAGCAATGTATACATATTCTACAACGCCATGTATACGCTATGTACGTCGCTGTTAATCAATGCCCCTAATACATGTAATATAAACATGATCAAATTACTCATATATTACACTCACTGAGTTATGCATGCACGCATTTATTCTTGTCACTCATCTCATTGTTAACTAATGTTGACAATCGTGTATTACAATCACCGAGTTATACGCCAACGTTAACTAATGCACCTAATATCCACTGTTATCAAATTAATATTGTTTTACAATTAATGATCAATTACAATAATTACATCTAATAAAGTAACTTCAAAATCATATGCTAGTCTAAAGTTATGTTTGAGAAACATCAATGCTAACCGGATGTCGTAACCGCCAAACAAGATGGCGCCGCCCACTGAATACAAATATACGATAAAAGTTTAATAAAACTACTAACCACATGTTGCCTGTGAAATTTGCCGTCCAATCTCTGTTCCAACAAAGTACTATCGATAATCCCGGCGAAAGCTAGAAGACAATGGGTTTTATAGCAAACATTACGCCCAAATCATTATTTGCCCCGTTCAGTCCGTGACAAACGTGGCTAAATCTACAGTATTGAATCTACACGCGAGGCCCTTATACAATTTTGCCGTTTAAGGAAAATATACCTATACGTTTACATGCATTAGCACAAAACTAAACTTATGACACGGCCTCTCTGGCGGCCACTTAAAATGTGCACGCTTTTACGTGTTACATGAATAGATCATGAATATTGTGAAATTGTTTCAACTCGAACAATAGGTTTTGGGTGTAACCGATACAAGAGCTATATGCGACCAGTACGCTCTACCCGTGACATTTTGTGACACATCTACAACAATAAAACATTACATAGACGGACTAAACATAAGAAAGGATATTGCATTATACAGTGTTTGACATATGAGTTGATAATTCCTAGTTGAAATTATTATGCTCTAGGATTCAGTGATTGTCTAAGCTCCATGATATTTCTTTTCTGTCTATTTCAAGCTTTTCTTTCTATCATCGTTTTTATATTATTACTTAATATAATTCATTTATTAAAACATAACTTGTCTGTTTGTACCTTACTGGTCCGATAAACAAATCGATCGATATTTTCAATATCGTCACAATGGTGGCAGCGGTTTAGAAGACCAATAGAGACAAACAGACTTGTATAGAAATTTGAGATAATATATATGAAAAAATTGAAGTACCGGTAAGCAAAATGGCAGAAAAACTACCAGATTGGTTTGAGAAAATTATAGAAAAAGGAGGAGACATAGGGGCATGTCTAGCTTACTTAACAGAACGATCTGAAAAAGAGGAGTCTTTGAGATTAAAAGAGATAGAACGGGAAGAAAAGAGCTGCAGAACGTGCCGAAAAAGCTGCAGAATGCGATGTTGTCGAGAAAGAGAAAGATAGACAATTAAAGATGTTACAATTAGAACATGAGATCAGACTTAAAGAGATAGAGTTAAAGTCGAAAGAAATCAATATTTCTACAAGTAATGCCGCAGCGGTTAAAGCAAAGGTATTATTACCAAAGTTTGCAGAAGGTCAGGACATTGAAGTATTTTTAACTTCATTCGAACGGTTAACAGAATTGCACAAGTGGGACAAATCCGAATGGCCTATTCGTTTAATACCCCAATTAACTGGAAATGCACTAGAAGCGTACTCGCGTATGTCTCTAGATGAGAGTAAATCTAACGATAAAATCAAAAAAGCGATTCTTGAAAGGTATGGGTTGAATCCATTGGTATTCAAAACAAAACACAAATGAAACGTTCAAAGAATATGCTATTCGAATAGCAATTTACTTCAGTCATTGGCAGGAAAGCGAACTCGTGAATAACATATTCGAAAACGTAGTAGACATGATCATAAGAGATCAATTAATGACTAATTGAATGCACGACTTGCAAATATACTTACTAGAAAAAGAGCCAAAATCAGTACAAGAGTTGGTTAGATTACTTTAGCAAGTGCTTATCAGGTAGCACACAGCGGGAAAGACACAAAGCAACCTATATACCGACCGACTATGTTTAAACATAAGGAAAACACACAACAAAATGCAGAATACCCACCAGGTGCGTTTGGTTATAATACTCCGTCATATAAATCATTTGAAAAGCGCAAATATTTTCACTGTAGGAGCGAAGACCATTTAATAGCACAATGTCCGTTAAAAGGCAATTTGGACAATGGAACTCGTAGTAAAGACAAAGCATACAGTTATGGAAAACAGGCAAATGGGTTAATACATTCTCCAACAAAAGTTACAAAGGCTGGTTATATGAGTGAAATACCTGTTCAAAAGCATGTACTGGGAGAAGGGGAAACAGATCAGCTTACTGATGGGCTTATGTTATCAGAGGGTAAAGTAGGTACAGAGAAGGTGACAATATTAAGAGAAACTGGGTGTACAACAATATTTGTAGCTGATAGATTAAAGCATTTGGGTAGGCTGAATGGATGCTATCAAGTAGTAACACTGGCAAATGGAGCAGAATGCCAGTGCCCAGAATTGTAATTGATATAGAGACATCATTTATTTCAGGCAATGTAAAAGCATTGGTAATGGACAATCCATTTGCAGAGTTAGTTATAGGAAATATAGGGCAATTGGTCGGTGTAACTGAGACAAGTACCTTTCAAGGAATAGAAACACGAGCTATGAAAAGAAAGAGAGTTTTCAACGAAGAGATACAAAAAAAAGTAGAGGACGAAATTATCTTGCAGAAGGAAGTACAAAAGGTAAGTGAAACAATAAATGTTCAGAACACGGATGACTATGAGTATTTGGCTATAAACAGAGCAGAACTGAAAGACGAGCAAAAGAAAGATAAATCGTTATACAAAGTCAGATCATACGCAGAAGAGAACCATAACCAGAATGTAGAAGAAATAGAACCTGGAGGTTAGAATTCGTATTTTACATTTCATGACGGAATAATGTACAGAGTATACAATTCAAAAGGCCGAGATCCGATTAAACAAATTGTAGTACCAAAAAAGTATAGAAAAAGAATGATGGAGATTTGCTCATAACGTACCACTAGGAGGACATCTCGGGAACAGGAAGACAAGAAATAGGATACTGCAGAATTTCTCTTGGCCTGGGATCTTCATAGATGTAGCTCACCATTGCAGGGCATGTCCAAACTGTCAGAAGAGTGTTCCGAAAGGGCGTGTTGCAAGAGCTCCATTAATACCTATACCAGCAATGGAAGAGCCATTTAATCGAATGGCAATAGACATAGTAGGTCCACTAACTCGTACAGAAAGAGGAACTAGATTTATATTAGTGACATTTGATTATGGAACCAAATATCCAGAAGCAATACCACTTAAGACTATTGATGCACAAACAGTCGCAAATGCATTAGTGGATAGTTTTTCAAGGACAGGTATACCAAACGAACTTTTATCAGATCAAGGTAGTAATTTTGTATCATCTTTGATGCAAAATTTATGCAAATTGCTTCATATTCGAAAGATGAAAACATCGCCATATCATCCACAAGCAAATGGACTGGTAGAGAGATTCAACGGAACTCTAAAGAAAATGCTTAAGTGCTATGCTCAGGAGGAAGAAGGCAAGTGGGACATAGATTTACCTTATTTGCTGTTTGCATACAGAGAGGTGCCTCAGGAGTCAACAGGATACTCTCCGTTCGAACTTTTATATGGAAGACATGTTAGAGGACCACTAACCATTTTGAGAGAAAAATAGGAGGAACCTAACAAAGACAAACTGAGTGAGTCAACAATTAGTTATATGCTTAAAACAAGTGAACGATTAGTCAACATGACAAACATAGCAAAAGAATCTGAAAATGTCCAGAAGCAGCGACAGAAGAAGTATTTCGATAGAAAAGCCAGGTATAGGACACTAATAACAGGTGAGAAAGTACTAATATTACTACCAACAAATACAAACAAAATTTTAGCACAGTGGAAAGGACCGTTCGAAGTGGTAGAAAAGGTAAGTCCAGTAGACTATAAAATCAAGATGAACCAAAGAACAACAAAGATATTTCATATCAACATGTTAAAGAAGTGGTACAGCGATAAACAGAGAGGAGAGGAAGGTAAAGCCGAAGTAGAAACTGTTTTAGAAACGGGTGATAATACAATGAACGGCTATGTTACCAGCAAAAGTCAAATATCAGCGTGTTTGATTTATTATACGGATGGGAACAAGAATGGTGAAGAGGTTGACATAGAAAGCCCTCTATTAACGCCACAAGAATCAATCGATGATATACAAATAAATGAGAACTTGCAGGACGTTCAGAAGAGACATCTGACTAATCTCTGCAGAGAATTCAAAGACGTGTTAAGTGATGTTCCAGGAAAGACATAACAGGGTTAATTGAGCATGAAGTAGTCATAAACTGCTTTAAGCCAATTTACAAACAAGAGGACCAAGAGGGCCTGTATACGCTCTACTGGCTAACACGGCTCTTATAACATCAATGAAGCGAGTGACTGCCATTAAAAAAACTGATTTTTAACTAAAGCAAGGGCCATAACTAAAGAATCTGGTAAAGTTTGGTAAAGATCAGATGAAAATGAAGGCCCTATCATATTAACGAGGCAAAATATAGCATTTTTAACTAAATCAAGAGCCATAGCTCCTCTGTTACTGGTCCGACTGGTCCACCATAGAGTTAAAAAAAAATGAAAAAAAAATAACTATAATAATTTAAAAAAGAAAAAATGAAAAAATTAATAATTAAAAAATTAAAAAAATTAAAAAAATATTAAAAAAAAAGTTTTTTTAAAAATTAAAAAAAAAATATTCAAGGAAAAAATTTATTTTTTTTAATTTAAAATAACAATATTTAAAAAAAATATATATAAAAAAGAGTCATGAAATCAGCTAAAGTTTGGCAAAGATCAGATGCAAAATGAAGGGCCTATCGTATGAAGAGGCAAATTATAGCATTTAACAAAATCAAGGGCCATAACTCCACTATTACTGGTTCGATCTGGTTGGTTTTCAAACTTGACCAAGCTTTCATAGACATTAACAATCTGATAAAGTTTACTAAAGATCGGATGTAAAATCTTAACGAGGCAAAATATATCATTTTGAACTAAATCAAGGGCCATAACTCTGCTGTTACTGGTCCGATATGAATGTTTTTCAAACTTGTCGAGCTTTCATTGATATTAACAATCTGATAAAGTTTGGTAAAGATCGGATGAACAATGAAGCCCCTATCGTCTTAACGAGGCAAAATATAGCATTTTTAACTAAATCAAGGGCCATAACTCCGCTGTAACTAGTCCAATATGGCTGGTTTTCGAACTTGTTCGAGCTTTTAACGACATAAACAATCTGATAAAGTTTACTAAAGATCGGATGAACAATGAAGCCCCTATCGTCTTAACGAGGCAAAATATGGCATTTTTAACTAAATCAAGGGCCATAACTCCACTTTTACTAATCCGATATTGCTGGTTTTCGAACTTGTCCGAGCTTTCATTGATATTAACAATGTGGTAAAGTTTAGTAATGATAGGATGAAAAATAAAGGCCCTATCGTCTTAACGAGGCAAAATATAGCAATAAAGCATTTTAAACTAAATCAAGGACCATAATTCCGCTGTTACTGGTCCGATCTGGCTGGTTTTCGAACTTGTCCGAGCTATGATTGATATTAACAATGTGGTAAAGCTTGATAAAGATAGGATGAAAAATGAAAGCCCTATAGTCTTAACGAGGCAAAATATAGCATTTTTAACTAATCAAGGGCCATAACTCCGCCGTTACTAGTCCGATATGGCTGGTTTTCAAACTTGTCCGAGTTTTCATTGATATTAACAATGTGGTAAAGCTTGGTAAAGATAGGATGAAAAATGAAGGCCCTATAGTCTTAACGAGGCAAAATATAGCATTTTTAACTAATCAAGGGCCATAACTCCGCCGTTACTAGTCCGATATGGCTGGTTTTCGAACTTGTCCGAGCTTTCATTGATATTAACAATGTGCTAAAGCTTGATAAAGATAGGATGAAAAATGAAGGCCCTATAGTCTTAACGAGGCAAAATATAGCATTTTTAACTAATCAAGGGCCATAACTCCGCCGTTACTAGTCTGATATGGCTGGTTTTCGAACTTGTCCGAGCTTCCATTGGTATTAACAATGTGGTAAAGTTTAGTAATGATAGGATGAAAAATAAAGGCCCTATCGTCTTAACGAGGCAAAATATAGCAATAAAGCATTTTAAACTAAATCAAGGACCATATCTCCGCTGTTACTGGTCCGATCTGGCTGGTTTTCGAACTGCTGAAAATCGAGTAGTCCGTGGGCTGCATCGATTGTTGTTGTCAAAAAGAAAGATGGACGGATACGATTATGTGTAGATTATAGAGGATTAAACGAATATATATGTATTATGGGGGTTCTTGACCACAACCAAATTACCCCAAATAATCTAAAATCACCACACAATTTTTTAGTCGATTTAACTGGTTATTTAGCATGTTCCAGGCGCTAAAAACCCAAGATTTTAAGATTGAATTGTGAAAACGTTTTAAATTTGGATGTTTAAATTTTATTACAAAATAGAGGTTAAACATCAAAACTTAAGTTAACAAACTTTTTTAAAAAAGGGGTAGTGAAGAACACAAGTTTAAATTTTTTTACTAAATTATTTTTTTAATACAAGCTCATAAGCATGATTTAATATAAGTTTAATTTAAAAATAAATAATTTTATAAGTCTTTTTATAGTAACATTAAAGTAATTAGCTCCACAATTATAACAAAATTTGTATTTTGCATAAGTGCCTTCTCCACACCATAAACATGATGAAACACGGCTTGTTTTCAATCTGTATTTGTGCAAACTGCAATAATTAGAATCCGTAGTCGGCTTATTTTTACACGGCGAATGTAATCCTACTTTTAAAAATTGGCAGACTTTTATACTACTCTCCATTTTATATACGAGTATATAATTATTTTATATTTAAGAATTTATATTTATAATACATAACAAAGAAAAAACATGAGCAGTGAAAAAAACGAAGAGACTATAAGAATTTTAGCAGACCTGTACAAAACAGGAGCTATAAGCAAAGAAGTATTAGCCCATAGTCTTTCGACTATTGAAATACCAAAAAAAACACAGATATACCAATCCCAGCAGTTAAGGAACAAAATTCTACACTAGAAAATTTAAGAAAGAGACGACATAACAAAAAACTACGTAAAAGAGAAAAGAAAAAACAAGAAGATGTTATAAATGAGCAAAATAAAAAATATGCCGATTTAAAACAAAATGTTATAAACGAACTAAAACAAGATATCAAAGATAAAAAAGATGAAGAAAAATTAAAACTAGTTGACAATCCAAAATGCGGATATTTTAGAGCATATTAGAGGAAATATCTGTAAATAAATACAAAGATCCTCAAAAACTATTTCGTGATAAAAAATCTATCATTACAAAACAACTTATCAAAGAGCTGATAGAAACTAAAGGATTAAAGTTTCAATTAGGTCGTACTATAGATTTATTTAAAGATGATGGTTCTACCAAAAAATACACCACTGTAGTATTAAACAGTGAACAAAATGCCATTTTAAGCTCTGAAAAAATAAGCGAGTTTTATGACAATTCATCTGCATTTATACAAGAAAGTCTAGAAAGATTTACAAACACAGCATCTGGATTAGAAGTTGATCACTGTGTTAAGCTTTATTTGAATATTGCAAAGTATGAACCACTAAAAGGTTCTTCATATATTCCACTGCCTGTAGAATTAGCTAACAAAAAAGCAATAATAAACGAAAAAATGACGATAATCAATGTTTGTTTCATGCTATAAATTCTTCTATAAATCCTGCCGCAGATCACACCGACAGGTTGTCAAAATATCCTAGTATAGATTTTCTAAAAAAAGACGGAATTGACTTTCCTACACCAATTTCTCAAATTTTAAAAGTAGAAAAACTAAACAATATTGCTATTAATGTTTACGGATACACCATATCAGAAAAAAGTAAAAAAGTAAATGTTTTTCCATATAAAATATCAGAACAACCCAAAGACATCAACAGGATTAATCTACTTTTGATATCTCATGAAAATGCTACAAACAGTCACTATTGCTGGATACAAAACTTAAATAAATTGCTTCACGACCAAAACAAACATAAATGCAAAACTTATTTTTGTGATCGTTGCCTTTATGGATTTTCAAATGAAGACTTACTAACAAATCACAAAGAAGATTGTTATGGTATTAACAAAAAATCTTGCAAAATTGAAATGCCAGAAAATGGTAAAAATACTGTACAATTTAAAAATTACCACAATAAAATGCATGTTCCTTATGTAATATATGCTGATTTGGAAGCATAATTAAACCACAATTAAAACAATTTGGAAAAAAATCAGAAATTCAAAATGTGCACGAAGCTTGTGGATTTGGATACCAAGTTGTAAGATATGAAAACAAAGCTAATGATTCTGTTATTTACAGAGGTGAAGATGCTGTTGAAGTGTTTTTAAATCGCCTAGAATATGAGAAGAGCAACATAAATAATATATTTGCTCACCCAAAACCATTAATAATGACTCAACAAACTGAAGCAGATTATGAATGAATGAATGAATGGTGTTTTACGGCACGTCGACACATAAATAGGTCATATTCTGCGCAAAAACTGAAGAAAGATGAAGAAATGAAGAGTTATTAAAAATTAATGTAAATATATCAAGATAAAACTATTAAAAAATAAGGGATGATATGGTAGTAATATAAACTATAGATGTAAATCAACAAATGCCCGAAAACGGGTTTATAAAAAAGTAAATATATACAAGTACATATTATAATGATTTAAGTAGTCTGACTTCCTTCAGGAAATCTAAAACTAGACTACAATCTACAGTATTAAATAACTCGGTCATAGTATTAACATTGTAGTACCTTTGACGCATAGGATCAAAGTATACACATTCCAGCAATATGTGTTTGACCGTTAACGGCGCAAATCAGGGTATACATTCCGGTAATTGCTCACCTTGTAATAAATATGAATGAGTATAACGTGTATGCCCTATTCTGCACCGGGCTAGGACAACTTCCTCTCGACGAATGAGTCTACTAGAAGAACGCCATTCTCCAAGTAGCGGTTTAATTGAATGGAGTTTATTGTTAACTGACAAATCCCAAGCGGTTTGCTAAGAGTAACGAATATATGTGTTAATACAACTTTTAAAATCAGTATAAGGTAATTTGGTATAAGAAATATGCAGATTTAATGCTGCCTTAGCAGCACTATTAACTCTATCATTACCACGTATTCCTACATGGCTTGGAAGCCAGCAGAAAATAATAACATTATCAATTATAAGAGAATAGAATTGTACTTTTCTAAAAGTTGAAGCACAACTGGGTTATCATGTTTCATATTACCCAGTGCTTGAAGAGATGAAAGGGAATCAGAAAAGATTACAAAATGGTCATCATCAGATTCCTGAATATAATTTAAGGCACTTGCCTTAAGTTCAGCTGAAAAGATAGAGGCCTTGTCAGGCAGGCGGCTCTTTATGCTGTGATTGTGAAGAACAGCTGCTGCAGCTACCTTATCTCCATCTTTAGAGCCATCTGTGTATATATGTTGAAAGTTACTGTATTACGATTTAATTTCATTAAATTTGCTTTGAAAGACAGTAGGGTCTGTACTGGATTTGTTACTATTACAAAGGTCGAAAATAATTGTTGGTGTTTCCGAAGTCCACGGTGGAATTTGTGGTACTTTGTACTTGGCAATCAAATTTAGTTCGATTTCAGTGTCTCTTAAGTTTGGTTTAATACGAAGACCAAATGGTCGGATGGCCTTCGGTTTTCGATCAAAAAGAGGTTCACAAGTACGATTAAAGACATTATCGAAAGTTGGGTTTGAAGGGTTAGATTTTAATTTAATGGAATATTGAAGGGCTAACTTGTCCCGTCTATGAGACAGTGATGGTTCATTAGCTTCAACATATAGACTTTCGGCTGGTGATGTACGAAAGGCACCTAAGGCGAGTCGTAATCCTTGATTATGTATAGGATCGAGCATCTGCAAGTATGACTTGCGAGTCGATCCATATACTATTGAGCCGTAGTCCAGGTTGGATCTGATAAGAGATCTATAAAGTTGTAAAAGGACTTTACGATCTGCTCCCCAGTTAGTGTTTGCAACAACTTTAAGTAAATTAAGAGCTTTTAGGCACTTGGCCTTCAAGTATTTAAGGTGTGGTATAAACGTTAATTTACGGTCGAAAATAAGACCAAGGAATTTTGCCTCATCTACTACTGGTATTGGTGACCCATCCAGTGTTGGATGAGGGTCTTCATGGTGTTTACGTAACTGACAAAAGTGCATACAATTAGTTTTAGATTTAGAAAATTTAAAACCATTTTCATCCGACCAGGTCTGAAGATTATTCAGACATTGTTGCAGTTGTCTCTCAGTAGTGTTCATGTTTTTGGCACGATAACATATAACAAAGTCGTCAACATATAAAGAGCAATCCACACCTGGATTGATGCATTTAACTATACTGTTAATTTTTATACTAAAAAGGGTGACAGAGAGTATGCTGCCCTGAGGCACACCCATCTCCTGTTCATGCATGTCAGAGAGGGTTGAACCCATTCGGACACAAAACTGTCTGTCCTCTAAGAAATTCTCTATAAAAATTGCCAAGCGACCTCTAAGACCAAGGTCATGAAGATCATTCATAATACCGTACTTCCATGCAGTATCATAAGCTTTCTCCCAAGTCAAAAAATACAGCGACTAGATGTTCTTTCTTTACGAAAGCTTCCCTAATAAATGATTCAAATCGAATGAGATTGTCTGTTGTGCCTCGTTTGCGCCGGAATCCACTTTGATACTTTGTTATCAGCTTGTTGGATTCCAGGTACCAAACGAGTCTCTCATTAATCATTCGTTCCATGGTTTTACATATACAACTCGTTAAAGCATTAGGGCGATAATTTATTGGGTCCGTATGATCCTTTCCAGGTTTGGGGACTGGAATAACGATTGCTTCCCGCCAAGAATCGGGGAAGTTTCCGATCACCCAAACTTTATTAAATATATAAAGAAGTGTAGAGAGACAGGTTTCAGGTAAATGTTTTAATAATTGATAATGGATATCATCAGGACCAGCTGATGTATCATGAGCCTTTTTAAGGGATTCTCGAAGTTCTTCGAGAGTGAACAGTTTATTGTATTTCTCCAAAATTTTAGACTTGAAATTCAGCTTCTTCTGTTCTTTTAGTTTCTTATTTTTTAAAAAATTTGGTTGACAATTTTCAAAAGAAGAGTTTTTAGAAAATGTTTCTGCCAAAGTGTTCGTAATATCTTTGACAGAAGTAATATCCTCATTATCAGTTTTAAGATGATTTACACAACTAGAATTACCTTTACCGTTTATTTTCCGGACCATGTCCCACGTCTTCTTAAGAGATGAACGAGAGTTCAGCCTAGAGACATAAGATCTCCAGGATTTCCTCTTGCTATCCTTAATAGTACGACGGGCTTTCGCACGAAAAACTCTTAAAGTATCTAAATTATTTTGAGTTGGCCGCAAGTTAAAAGCATTCAATGCAGCTTTACGATCGCTGACTGCCTTTTTGCAGTCATCATCGTACCATGGTTTATGTGGGCGTTTTGGATTTGCCGAGGTTTTTGGAATAGTTTGATCAGCTATATCATGAAGGGTTTTGGTAAAAAGAGCAGTTGCGTCTTCGACATCCTCGAAAACGGAAGGCTTTAACTGTTCCTCACAAAGAGATTGAAACGTATCCCAATCAGCTTTGCGAAGTTTCCATCGTTGCATTTTTTCGAGAAGTGGAGGGCCGATATTTTCAAGAAGTATGGGGAAGTGGTCACTTCCACATAGGTAGTCACCAACACTCCACGAAAAATCCATCAAGAGCGTTGGATCGCATATTGTTAAATCAATGGAAGAATGAGAGCCTGTAGCTGGATGTAAGTAAGTATGTGATTTGTTATCATTAAAAAGACACAAATTGTTTTCGGCTAAGAAATCCTCAACTTTCTTGCCTTTATCGTTTATATCCTTACAACCCCAAATATAGTTGTGTGCATTAAAATCACCCAAGAGTATAAAAGGTGATGGTAATTATGCAACTAGGTGATTTAGATCTTTGAGGTCTAGTGAAGAACTTGGCGGTAAATATAAGGAGCATATTGTTATAACTCTGTGCATCGTAATACTGACCGCAATAGCTTGCAAACCAGTTTTCAACGCAATAGTTCTGTGAGGAATGTTTCGTTTCACAAGAATCGAAACTCCCCCAGAAGCTTTATCACCTGTATCACAAATATAGTTATACAATGAATAGTTTTTAAAAGATATTTTATCAGAAGTCTTCAAGAAAGTTTCTTGAAGACAAAATGCAACAGGGTTGTGTTTATTTAAAAGTAAGCTGATTTCATCATAATTAGGTTTTAAACCTCGGCAGTTCCATTGAATGATCTTATTTGATTTTGTCGTTACTAAGGCGGAAGTACGGGCTTACGGCCTTTGGTTTTGGCAGACCTTGGAGACATTGGAGACTTTGGGAGTTCCAGATTTGCTGGATCATCAACTTCCATTTCCAAGTCTCCAAATCTGTTGTGCAGTTCAATCGGATCATCAGATCCTTTTGACTGCTTCCCTCACCCGGGAGTTTTCTTTTTCCTTGCTGTCACGTCCGTGGCAGCAGTTCTGATTGGTGACGAACTCTAGGGAGGCTTCGTCGGATTTGACGAAGCTTTGGAAGAGTTCGTCGGCTTTGGTGGACTCTTGGTTGCACCAGAGTCCGTCCATTTCGGAATAAATGAAGTAGATGCAGTAGGTGTAGGAGTTGTTAAGGATATAGTTGAAGGAATGTTAGGCTTGGAAGCCACAGGAGGTTTGGGAGCATCAGGAGGCTTATTTAAGAGGACCGCAGTTTGAGAGGCTGAAGATGTTTTAGAGGATTCCTGAACAGAGGTGGGAATAGTAGCAAACCCGTTGGAGTATATTGGCCAGGTTATCACGGTCTGCACCGCGATAGACCTGGTAGCTGGTTTCTCAACCCTACTCGCATCGGCATATGATTTGCCAGATGGAGTGGGTGGAGTTAGACCTTCAACAAGTTTCCTAGCTTCAGGAAAGGAAATTTCCTTTTCAATTTTAACTTTCTGTATTTCCTTCTCGTGCTTCCACTTCGGACAATCCTTAGAGAAAGATCCGTGGGTCTCCTTGCAGTTAACGCAAGAGGCGGAATTTTTGCAATTGGCGAAGTCGCTATGACCCTCCTGGCCGCAAAGGGCACAGACTGGAGCAGCTCGCGGGCATCTTTCTCTATGGTGACCAAAGAGTTGACAGTTAAAACATCGAAGAGGGTTTGGAATAAAAGGGTCAACTGGTAGAATGATATATCCAGTTTTGATGGTCTTTGGCAGATTTGCTGTGCTGAAAGTAACCACAAAAGTATTTGTAGGAGTGAGTTTGCCACTCCGCCTCGTACTGATGCGCGTTACCTCAGTCACACCTTGAGATTTCAGGTTTTGGGTCATTTCTTCACGAGTGCAGTGCTCCAGTTCCCTGGAGCGTACTACACCCTTTGAAGAATTGAGAGAAGTGTGAGGGATAACCTCAACAGGGATATTTACAAAAGTTTGAATAGAAAGGAGATTGTCAGAGTGTGATTTTTTGGCACACTCAACGAGAAGTTTCCTATTAGTGAGTTTTTTGACACTCCTTGGCTCACCGGCGATGCCAAGTAAAGCCTTGGAGATGGCAAAAGGAGATAGTCTAGTGATAGGTTTGTCATCCTCTAGAGAGATAATATTGAGGAATCGAGGCCAATTTAAATAAGAGATATCCTCATCAGATTCTGATTCGGTATCTTCTCGAGATCGTTTAGAAGCATGAGTAGTTTTGTGTACATGTTTTGGTGCCATAATTGGCAATTGATATTCATTCTCCACGCTTCTCACCCACCTCGGAGCCCAACAAGGGGACATTTGCTGTGAATATCCGACAAACAAATGCCAAGAATACGTGAAGAGTATACTCACATAAAACTAACGCATCAGACCCCCCATACCACCCAGCGGACATAACCCCTCAACTAAAAAGTCGAAGAGCCGCACTTATGTTCCGCCTAAAAGTGGTATGAGTATAGCCATATAGCGCTCAGAAATACATGATTAGCCCTAGCGCCACCGCCATAAAGGATCCTTTCTACATTATGTTTAAAGAGGACGAAATAAAAGGGACCAAGTTGTTAAACTAGAGGGATTGATGGAGATTTGAATTAAACAAGAAGCTAGGATCCCGTATAGCTGGCGTGACAAACCGATTGATCAGATCGGGCTAATCTGACCGCCCGTCTAGTTGAAGTCCGGACCAAAGTAGTGTGTTGTAACGTGGAGATAACTACCAGATCTCCACATCACTCAACCACCAGGATTTCCCTCCCAACGACACGGGTCGCCACCCACGGTCAACGGGTGGGTTACATTTCGGGGGGGGGGGGGGGGGTCCTACCCCTCTGCTAAGTAACGAGCAGTCGGTTGATTCTTATCACCCCACCACCGATTGGGGTGGGTGGGGGTGGGGATATCCTAAAGAACTACATGATAGTCACAATGATTATCCACTAGCCCCTGAAAGATTAAAAGTAAAAAAAGAATGGTTATCTGAGTACCAAACACATTTATTAGAAAATAACGTTATGACAGAACAACTAGTACCAAATCTTATGGACAAAACAAAATATGTATTACATTATAAAAATGTACAGTTGTATTTAACATTAGGCATGGAATTAACAAAAATCCACAGGGTGCTAGAATTTAATGAAAAACCTTGGATGGCATCATACATAAATTTAAACACAGAACTTAGGAAAAAAGCTAAATCACAATTTGAAAAAGATTTTTACAAGCTTATGAATAACTCAGTATTTGGAAAAATAATGGAAAATTTAAGAAAGCGAACTGACATTAAATTAGTAAAAACTGACGGCTCTAATAATGAAAAAAGAAGAAAAATAATAGCCAAACCAAACTTTAACAGACGTGTAAAATTTTCAGATGAATTATCGGCAATACATGTAAACAAAACAAAATTAAAATTAAACAAGCCAATTTATGTTGGAATGTCAGTATTAGATTTATCAAAATATATGATGTATGATTGGTATTATAATACTTTGAAAAAAAGGTATGGAGATAACTGTACTTTATTATACACAGATACTGACAGCTTGCTTGTAGACATAAAAACAGAAGACGCATATAAAGATATGTCTGAAATGAAAGATGAATATGACGTAAGTGATTATCCTCAAAATCACCCAATGCACGATGATACAAACAAAAAAGTATTGGGTAAAATGAAAGATGAATGTGCTGGTGTTGCTGTAGCTGAGTATGTTGAATTAAGACCCAAGCTATATTCTATTTTGAGAGCGGATGAACAACTCATTAAAAAAGCAAAGGGTGTAAAAACCTATGTAGTCAAAAAGCATATAAATTTCGAAAACTACAAGGATGCACTATTTAACAAGAAAAAATATAACCATGAAATGAATATGATGCGATCAATAAAACATCAAATATACGGCATAACAGTAAACAAAGTAACACTGTCACCATTTTACACTAAAAGATACATTCGAGAAGATGGAATTACAACTGATGCACATGGTTTCTATAAAAACTTATGAATTTGGGTATCAGCAGAAACAATAAGTAGTTCTTCTTTGACAAATCCTCTCTGTGGCGCTGGTGCTTTCAAATAATAAACTCTTATACCTTGAGTCACCATATAACTTTTAATCTTGTGAATATCTACACTCCACATTGGATCAGTTGCTCTGCGTCTTCCACCTTCTTGTTCCCCGGGTTGATATAAATATCTTACACTTGCATTCATACAGATAGGATCATCTTTTAATGTTTTTGTTTCAACAGGAGGAGGCTTTTTTGTCTCCGCATTTATGGCTTTAACAACTTCTGGTAATCTCTTTACCCACTCTCTATTACGTTTTTGCGAATCTATTTCCTTAGCATACTGATAACCAAACAATCTTTCAGCCAATGTTCTGTTAAATCTTTCCACTAAAGCTTGGTCTCTGTGTATTTCTGTTCTGCCTCGTCTGATATTTACTTTGTGTTTTGCCATCAACTGCGATACTGCACCCATAAATTCTCTGCCTGGATCCACTTGTAATAACTTTGGATAGTTTAAATGCCGACTGTATATTTTTTCAAATGCTTTAGCAACTTCTTTACTATCCTTGGAAGTTAGTGGCTCCGCTTCTTTGTATCTACTTGCAATATCAACAACAGTCAACGCATATTTATATGTCTTGCGGCCACGACCAAAACCAAAAGTATTAACTGCTGAGTAACCTTTCCAAAATCCTTTTGGGCTGTAATAAATCTTTTCCATTTTTTCTACTAAAGATTAAACTTTATATAACTATAAAGAAAAAATGGAAATCACAACTGCACAATTTGATGAACTGCTTGAAGAATAAAATCAAAATAGCACACAGAAATGGACAGACTTGAAAATAAATAAAATATACACTATTACAGATACGAAAATAGTAGATACTGATTATGGTCCATCCATGGTATTGACATTATTAGACAACGGTGAAGTATGGGCGCCTGATCATCTCAAAAATAAATTAGAGAAGAGTGCTAAACCACCATATTATATGCGACCACTTGGATTGAAACCATGTAAAAACAACAACAAACAAGAGGTCAATGAACTTGAAGCTCTACTGATTGATTTTGATTTCAGGAAGTAGTCGCTACAAACTTGTTTTTTGAAAATTTATTTTTAGCCGTGGCGGCCATCTTGAATTTCCGGCCGACCTGATATTTTGCTAGGATCAATTATACATCAAGAGCAACATTCCTGTGAAGTTCATGAAAATCCGTCAAGTAGTTTCAGAGGAGTAGTCGCTACAAGTTTTCAATATATAACTCTATGTAAACAAAGATGGCCACTGGCAGCCATGTTTAACATCTAACAAAATGATTTTTGAAAAGGACCAACATCATGTAATGCTGATCATTTTAGAAAAAGTCCCATATCAATATCACTTATAGTTTTCAAGAAGTAGTCGCTACAAACTTGCATTTTGAAAATCTATTTTTAGCCATGGCGGCCATCTTGAATTTCCGGCCGACCTGAAATTTTGCTAGGATCAATTAGACATCAAGAGCAACATTTCTGTGAAGTTTCATGAAAATCCGTCAAGTAGTTTCAGAGGAGTAGTCGCTACAAGTTTTCGTTATATAACTCTATGTAAACAAAGATGGCCACTGGCAGCCATGTTTAATGTCGAATCAAAATAATGTTCGACTCGGATAACCATCATGTCATGCTGATCATTTTAGAAAAAGTCCCATATCAATATCACTTATAGTTTTCAAGAAGTAGTCGCTACAAACTTGTATTTTGGAAATCTATTTTTAGCCGTGGCGGCCATCTTGAATTTCCGGCCGACCTGAAATTTTTCTAGGATCAATAAGACACCAAGAGCAACATTTCTGTGAAGTTTCATGAAAATCCGTCAAGTAGTTTCAGAGGAGTAGTCGCTACAAGTTTTCATTATATAACTCTATGTAAACAAAGATGGCCACTGGCAGCCATGTTTAATGTCGAATCAAAATAATGTTCGACTCGGATAACCATCATGTCATGCTGATCATTTTAGAAAAAGTCCCATATCAATATCACTTATAGTTTTCAAGAAGTAGTCGCTACAAACTTATTTTTTAACAAGAGGTCAATGACCTTGAAGCTCTACTGATTGATTTTGCTTTCAGGAAGAAGTCGCTACAAACTTGTTTTTTGAAAATCTATTTTTAGCAGTGGCGGCCATCTTGAATTTCCGGCCGACCTGAAATTTTGCTAGGATCAATTAGACATCAAGAGCAACATTCCTGTGAGGTTTCATGAAAATCCGTCAAGTAGTTTCAGAGGGATAGTCGCTACAAGTTTTCATTATATAACTCTATGTAAACAAAGATGGCCGCTGACAGCCATGTTTAAAATTGAATCAAAATAATGTTCGACTCGGATAACCATCATGTCATGCTGATAATTTTAGAAAAAGTCCCATATCAATATCACTTATAGTTTTCAAGAAGTAGTCGCTACAAACTTATTTTTTTTAAATCTATTTTTAGCTGTGGCGGCCATCTTGAATTTCTGGCCGATCTGAAATTTTGCTAGGATCAATTAGACATCAAGAGCAACATTCCTGTGAAGTTTCATGAAAATCCGTCAAGTAGTTTCATACGAGTAGTCGCTACAAGTTTTCAATATATAACTCTATGTAAACAAAGATGGCCACTGGCAGCCATGTTTAACGTCGAATCAAAATAATGTTCGACTCGGATAACCATCATGTCATGCTGATCATTTTAGAAAAAGTCCCATATCAATATCTCTTATAGTTTTCAAGAAGTAGTCGCTACAAACTTATTTTTTAAAAATCTATTTTTAGCCGTGGCGGCCATCTTGAATTTCCGGCCGACCTGAAATTTTGCTAGGATCAATTAGACATGAAGAGCAACATTCCTGTGAAGTTTCATGAAAATCCGTCAAGTAGTTTCAGAGGAGTAGTCGCTACAAGTTTTCATTATATAACTATGTAAACAAAGATGGCCGCTGGCAGCCATGTTTAACGTCGAATCAAAACGATTTTCGACAAGGACCAACATCATGTCATCCTGATCATTTTAGAAAAAGTCCCATATCAATATCTCTTATAGTTTTCAAGAAGTAGTCGCTACAAACTTATTTTTTAAAAATCTATTTTTAGCTGTGGCGGCCATCTTGAATTTCCGGCCGACCTGAAATTTTGATTGATCAATTAGACATCAAGAGCAACATTCCTGTGAAGTTTCATGAAAATCCGTCAAGTAGTTCCAGAGGAGTAGTCGCTACAAGTTTTCATTATATAACTCTATGTAAACAAAGATGGCCGCTGGCAGCCATGTTTAACGTCGAATCAAAACGATTTTCGACAAGAACCAACATCATGTCATGCTGATCATTTTAGAAAAACTCCCATAGCAATATGCCTTAGAGTTTTCAAGAAGTAGTCTCTACAAACTTGTTTTTTAAAAACCTATTTTTAGATTTGGCGGCCATCTTGGATTTCACATCTACATGAATTTTTGCTAGGATCAACTAGACTTCATGGGCAACATTTCTGTAAAGTTTCATGAAAATCCATTCAGTAGTTTCAGAGGAGTAGTCGCTACAAAAAAAAAGTTAACGGACGGACAGACGGACGGACGGACGACGGACACCGCACCACGGCATAAGCTCTGCTGATCTCTGATCAGTAGAGCTAAAAATCTATTTTTAACTGTGGCAGCCATCTTGAATTTCTGGCCGATCTGAAATTTTGCTAGGATCAATTAGACATTAAGAGCAACATTCCTGTAAAGTTTCATGAAAATCCGCCAAGTAGTTTCAGAGAAGTAGTCGCTACAAGTTTTTACAATATAACTCTATGTAAACAAAGATGGCCGCTGGCAGCCACGTTTAACGTCGAATCAAAACGATTTTTTATAAGGACCACCATCATGTCATGCTGATCATTTTAGAAAAAGTCCCATATCAATATCACTTATAGTTTTCAAGAAGTAGTCGCTACAAACTTGTATTTTGAAAATATATTTTTAGCCGTGGCGGCCATCTTGAATTTCCGGCCGACCTGAAATTTTGCTAGGATCATTTAGACATCAAGAGCAACATTCCTGTGAAGTTTCATGAAAATCCGTCAAGTAGTTTCAGAGGAGTAGTCGCTACAAGTTTTCATTATATAACTCTATGTAAACAAAGATGGCCGCTGGCAGCCATGTTTAACGTCAAATCAAAACGATTTTCGACAAGGACCAACATCATGTCATGCTGATCATTTTAGAAAAAGTCCAATATCAATATCACTTATAGTTTTCAAGAAGTAGTCGCTACAAACTTGAATTTAAAAAATCTATTTGTAGCTTTGGCGGCCATCTTGGATTTCACATCAACATGAATTTTTGCTAGGATCAACTAGACTTCATGGGCAACATTTCTGTAAAGTTTTATGAATATCCATCCAGTAGTTTCAGAGAAGTAGTCGCTACAAATAAAAGTTAACGGACAGACGGACGGACGGACGGGCGGACGACGGACGCCGCAACACGGCATAAGCTCTGCTGATCTCTGATTAGTAGAGCTAAAAATAGATATAATGCATATGACTTAGTCTATTCAAAGTAAACATACTTAGTCATTCCAAATCTAAAGTAATTATAGTTTTAAACTTTTTTTTATGAAATCAATTTGTACACCACAAATCCAGTTGCAGCCATACCCACCACAATAAACGTAAAGTCTCTATTTTGTTGATCCGGAGATGGTGTATATAAATCACTCAACTTGGGCTCCGGTTCTAAAAGCAAACATTTGCCAGTTGTACAATAATACTGTTTCATAGCTTGGTCCACATCATCAAAAGTCTGCTCTGCATGATGCTCTTTTTGCAGTTGCTTATTAATAAAATCTAATCTATCTGTTCTTTTTTTATTCCACGCCACTTGTGCTGCGTTTAATTGTTCCACTGCTTTGTCATGCCTTTGTCTTTTCTCATCTGAATGACTTTCCATTTTTGAAAAGAAATAATTTGAACCGCTAAATGCCAATGCATTTGTTAAAGCGCCACCGATCATCATTGCTACTGCACTTGCCATTTTTTTTATATATATTTTTTAAAATTATTTCATAATATCCACAGGAATAATACCTTGCTTAATCAGCATATCCTTTGTAGCCATTGCTAACATTATATCCACAGACAGCATCCCAACATCTACCATATTAAAATCCACTTTAGGGGCTGGTTTTCTTAGTAGTTTTCTGCCAATCTCAGGATATCCAATAGTGAAAAGTGTTTCCACCCCAGCGTGATACATCATATTTACAATTTGTTTTCCTCAATACTTGCTGCCATTTTTTATATTTTTTTTTTAAATAAATTATTAAAAACAATCAAACGGGTCTTTTGGTGCAACATGAACAGCAACAGGTTGTACAGGTTGCGTAGCAGATTTCTTGTTATAAATATACAAACCCAACCCAGCAATGCCTAATAAAACCAGACACGGTGGAATATAATTTTTGTATACGTTTATTTTGATTTCTGGTTCCTCTTCATTTATTATTTTTGTTATTTTATTTTCATCTTGCTTTGCAGCATTTTGATTTGCAGTATCTTGCTTTGCATCCTGTGCATCCTGAAGCAAACGCTTTGCCTTTCTTGCCGCTGCTCCTTTTTTCCTAGCTTCTATTCTTTTTGGATCTTTTGCTTTTTGTACAGGTATAACTTCACTCTCTTGGTTCTCCATTTATATTATCTATATTTTTATTTTTATTAAAATCAATATGTCTAACAGTTGTCAGTATTGCTGTAAATGGTGCTAAGCACATCCTATACCTGTAATACAACTCACAGCAAGCACTTGTCAAAGCATAATTAATAAATGGGTCTTCCTCCAAATCTTCTATCACCTTTGGTGGATTGGTTACATTAAAATATTTTGATACACCAATCACATACAAGTTAATAAAAGAATTGCATAAAGTCTTGGTCATACATGCTCCAAGCCTTGCTTCATATCTGCAGTAAAATTTGTTAATTTCATCCGGGGGCATGCTATCTATATTTGTGAGTTGTATGTCTTTACCCAAATATTGACGACTACCACCGCCAGCCACTATGGCTGATAATCTTTCTTTTTTTGTTTCTTGTTGCTTTGATTCATCACGTTCCGTTAAACCTTCTGATATATCTTGTAATAGTTCTTCCGCATTCATTTTTATATTAGTAATCTTATTTTTTATCTTGAAATAAATATAAAATACAAAACAACCAGCTGCGATATTCATGCAACTAGTAATTGTTAGTATTGTTAATACCATTGTTATTAATATTGCTATTTGTTTTATTAGCATTGTTAATTTGCTGCAAGCATTGCTATTAACATTGCTACTTTGCTATGAGCAATGCTACTTTGCTATGAGCAATGTTATAAGCGTTACTATATTTTTTGATATTTTCATGTCAGTATTGCTACTTTGCTGTTAGTATTACTATTAGCAACAAAGCAATGCTGTTAAAAAGTATTCAACCCAATAACCAGTTGGTTGATCAGTCCTCAAAATTAACTTGGAATATTTAGTCTTAGCTAAAGCTTTTCTTATTCTGGTTCTCTCTTCCAGCGTTGGAATAACATCATTTTCTCTCAAACAATTTTCATAACTATCTCTGTCTTTAGTGTAAAACATACACAACCATTTTGTTTGCTCCCGCAAATCTTTTAATGCATAATTATATCTCTGTGAAATAACCCACACTGATTGTTTAGCGTGACGACCAGAGAATGCCAACTCTGATAACATATCCTTTTTCTTTGTTAATTCTTTTGTGGCGGAGCAATCATCAATGATGTATAATGTGGGCTGGCCAGCATATTGTTTGAAAAATAAACGCAACAGTTCTTGTAACATTTCTTTGCCGTTGCTAACGGGATTGACAATTTTTTTTATCTCTCGGGTGTCTTGCATCTCCTATCCAGGATCTATTTTTATAAGCCGCGTTCCACTCTATGGTTGGGCACAATATAATTATATGTTCAAAAACTTCAGCATACTCTTTTTTAAGTATGTCAAGAACAAACTCTGTTTTACCGCAGCCTGTCTGACCACAGATAATGGCACTGTGTGGATATTTAGGATATTTTTGTTGTTTGTAGTACTTCTTTGAATCTTCCATCTTCGAAATTGATTTGCGCGTCTTGTATTATATATAGATAAATATTTAAAAATTGATCTGCATCTGCTTTTTTATTTATTAGTATCGTTATGCCTTCACTGCCGATTTCTATTTTTCTTCCACTGCCGTATAATAAATTGTCATCACATGTTCTAAGGTCAAGCCACAAAGCATATGATTTTGTTAGATAGGCCTGAAGAGGAACATTGGTAAAGTTTAAGTCCGTCGCTACTATTTCTGTCTCTTTGTTTCTTTTTGAGGTCAAGGCAAAATATTTGTTGATTTCATCCCAATGTTGATATGCCTTCATGCCCTAACTATACAACTGATTTGGTACTCCCTCTATTGTTATTTCAACTTTTTCAATCATTGGGTTGTTTTAGGTTTCTGTGCTTGTTCTTTCTGGGTCTTCAAACAGCATTAGAATACCTTTCATGCTCTGTGCTGGTACATTAATGTTGATGTTCCAAAGGGTATCAGATTTTTTTAGATTTTTTTTCTATGTCGCAAGATACGATCATACAAAAATACTATCTTACCATTGATTTGCTGACTATTTGTCTGGATAATTCAACATCACTAACCATATCAAATTCCAAGCAGATATTTTTTATTACATAAGATGCATCAGCACCACTGCTTTTGATAATTTTGTTATAATCGTTAAATGTTAATTCATATTCTAACCTATCACCAAGTCCCGCTTGATAAAATGGCATATGAATTTCTAACATTTCAAAGTCCAGTGGAATACAAAATCTATTTCCATAAGCTGCTGCTATAGCTTCATCTTCGGTGTCTGAGGAAGCATCTCCCGCGCCAATTCTATGTTTTAACATGTTTGCTTTACCAATACCTTGGTAAGCTATGTTTAATTTGTCGGTAGGGGCTTTCCATAAATCTACATAACAATGATATATATCACTGTCATCTATTGACATGACCTCATTGCCACTTATTCTTATTGTCATTTTTTTTCACAATTGTTCTACCCAGATTCTGGTATAGAGTAGCGTTGGCGTCTGTTCTGCTTTTAAGTTCTATTTCAAAGGCAAGACGAGCAGTACGTGGAACTATCACATCATTAGTACTCTGACTGGGAAATCTTACAAGCAGTTGCTGGTTTTGGTCTATTGTTGATGGATTATTAGTTATTACTAGACTTGTGCGGATGCCCTTGGCACCATGAGTTTCTCTTTGTTTTCTATAAGGGTTGAGTTTGTTTCCGTAAGCTGACATTGTTTTTATTTTTTAAAATTAAATAAAATAAACAACGGCTGAAGGAGGCTTTGATTTTGACAATCCTACGTACGATCCAGATGATTATGATGAATATTATGATGATGATTTACAAATGGTGCCTGATGAGCCTGTTCTAAGAAGTCTTCTTAATCAAAGCGACCATATTGCTGACCTTAGGGGAGAGCTGGCAGAAGCCACACTTAAAATATACAAAAGAAATCTTATAAAATCCTTTTATAATGAAATAGAAAAACGATATAAGATGGCACCGGACAAAATGGATTATGACCAGTTTAAAGTATCAGAATGAATGAATGAATGAATGAATGAATGTTGTTTTACGGCACGTCGACACATAAATAGGTCATATTGTGCGCAAAAAATGATGAAAATGAAGTATTGTTTAAAAATAAGTGTAATTATATAAAGATAAACTATTAAAAAATAAGGGATGATAAGGTGTAATATAAACTATGTAATGTAAATCAACAAATGACAGTCAACGGGCATATAAACAAGTAAATATATATAAGAACACATTATAATGATTTATATAGTCTGATCTCTTTTAGGAAATCTAAAACAAGACTTAAATCTACAGTATCAAATAACTCTTTCATAGTATTAACATTGTTGTACCTTTGACGCATAGGATCAAAGTCTACACATTCCAATAAGATGTGTTTGACCGTTAACGGTGCAAAGCAGGGTATACATTCTGGTAATTGCTCACCTTGTAATAAATATGAATGAGTATAACGTGTATGCCCTATCCTGCACCGGGCTAGGATAACTTCCTCTCGACAAACGGGTCTACTAGAAGAACGCCATTCTTCGAGTAACGGTTTAATTGAATGTGTTTATTGTTAACTGACAAATCCCAAGCGGTTTGCCAAGAGCTACGAATATATGAGTTAATACAACTTTTAAAATCAGTATAAGGTAATTTGGTATTAGATATATGTAAATCTAATGATGTCTTAGCAGCACTATCAGCTCTATCATTACCACGTATTCCTACATGGCTTGGAAGCCAGCAGAAAATAATAACATTATCAATTATAAGAGAATATAATTGTACTTTTCTAAAAGTTGAAGCACAACTGGGTTATCATGCTTCATATTACCCAGTGCTTGAAGAGATGAAAGGGAATCAGAAAAGATTACAAAATGGTCATCATCAGATTCCTGAATATAATTTAAGGCAAGTTCAATTGCCTTAAGTTCAGCTGAAAGATAGAGGCCTTGTCAGGCAGGCGGCTCTTTATGCTGTGTTTGTGAACAGCTGCTGCAGCTACCTTATCTCCATATTTAGAGCCATCTGTATAGATATGTTGAAAGTCACTGTATTTCGATATAATTTCATTAAATTTGCTTTGAAAGACAGTAGGGTCTGTACTGGATTTGTTATAATTACAAAGACCAAAAATAATTGTTGGAGTTTCCAAAGTCCACGGTGGAATTTGTGGTAATCAAATTTAGGTCGATTTCAGTGTCTGTTAATTTTGGTTTAATACGAAGACCAAATGGTCGAATGGCCTTCGGTTTTCGATCAAAAAGAGGTTCACAACTAGGATTAAAAACATTATCGAAAGTTGGGTTTGAAGGGTTAGACTTTAATTTTATGGCGTATTGAAGAGCTAATTTGTCTCGTCTATCAGACTGATGGTTCATTGGCTTCAACATATAGACTTTCGGCTGGTGATGTACGAAATGCACCTAAGGCGAGTCGTAATCCTTGATTATGTATAGGGTCGAGCATCTGCAAGTACGACTTGCGAGTCGATCCACATACTTTTGAGCCGTAGTCCAGCTTGGATCTGATAAGAGATCTCTAAAGTCGCAAGAGGACTTTTCGATCTGCTCCCCAATTAGTGTTTGCAACAACTTTAAGTAAGTTAAGAGCTTTAAGGCATTTGGCCTTCAAGTATTTAAGGTGTGATATAAACGTTAACCTACGGTCGAAAATAATACCAAGGAATTTTGTCTCATCCACTACTGGTATTGGTGACCCATCCAGTGTTAGATGAGGGTCTTCATGATGTTTACGAAGTTGACAAAAGTGCATACAATTAGTTTTAGATTTAGAAAATTTAAAACCATTTTCATCAGACCAGGTCTGAAGTTTATTGAGACATTGTTGTAATTGTCTCTCGATAGTATTCATGTTTTTGCACGATAACATATAACAAAGTCGTCAACATATAGCGAACAATCCACACCTGGATTGATGCACTTTACTATACTGTTAATCTGTATATTAAAGAGTGTAACAGATAGTATGCTGCCCTGTGGAACACCCATCTCCTGTTCATGAATATCAGAGAGGGTTGAACCCATTCGGATACGAAACTGTCTAGAATCTAAGAAATTCTCTATAAAAATGGGTAATCGGCCTCTAAGACCAATGTCATGTAGATCATTCATAATACCGTACTTCCATGCAGTACCATAAGCTTTCTCCAATTCAAAAAATACAGCGACTAGAAGTTCTTTTTTTACGAAAGCTTCCCTAATAAATGATTCAAATCGAATGAGATTGTCTGTTGTGCCTCGTTGGCGCCGGAATCCACTTTGATACTGTGTTATCAGTTTGTTGGACTCCAGGTACCAAACGAGTCTCTCATTAAGCATTCGTTCCATGGTTTTACATATACAACTCGTTAAAGCGATTGGGCGATACTTTATTGGGTCCGTATGATCCTTTCCAGGTTTGGGGACTGGAATCACGATTGCTTCCCGCCAAGAATCGGGGAAGATTCCCGTCACCCAAACCTTATTAAATATATCAAGAAGTGTAGAGAGACAGTATTCAGGTAAATGTTTTAGTAATTGATAATGGATATCATCAGGACCAGCTGATGTATCATGAGCCTTTTTAAGGGACTCTCGAAGTTCTTTGAGAGTGAATAGTTTATTGTATTTTTCCAAGTTTTTCGACTTCTTTTTGTTTCTTATTTTTCAGGAAATTTGGTTGACAATTTTCAGAAGGATTTGTTGAAAAAGTTTCTGCCAAAGTGTTTGTAATATCTTTGACAGATGTTATATCTCCATTATCTGTTTTAAGATGATTCACAGAGTTAGAATTAGCTTTACCACTGATTTTCCGGACCACGTCCCATGTCTTCTTAAGAGATGAGCGAGAATTCAGCCTAGAGACGTAACATCGCCAGGATTTCCTCTTGCTATCCTTAATAGTACGACGGGCTTACGCACGAAAAATTCTAAAGTTATCTAAATTTGTTTGAGTTGGCCGCAAGTTAAAATTATTTAATGCAGCTTTACGATCGCTGACTGCCTTTTTGCAGTCATCGTCGTACCATGGTTTATGTGGGCGTTTAGGATTTGCCGAGGTTTTTTTAATGGTTTGATCAGCTATATCGTTAAGAGTTTTGGTAAAAAGAGCAGTTGCGTCTTCGACATCCTCGAAAACGGAAGGCTTTAATTGTTCCTCGCAAATAGATTGAAACGTAGTCCAATCAGCTTTGCGAAGTTTCCATCGTTGCATTTTTTCGAAAAGTGGAGGGCCGATGTTTTCAAGAAATATGGGGAAGTGGTCACTTCCACAGAGGTCGTCTCCAACACTCCACGAAACATCTAATCGCATATTGTTAAATCAATGGAAGAATGTGAGCCTGTAGCAGGATGTAAATAAGTATGTGACTTGTTATTAAAAAGACATAAATTGTTTTTGGCTGAGAAATCCTCAATTTTCCTGCCTTAATCGTTTATATCTTTACAACCCCAGATGTAGTTGTGTGCATTAAAATCGCCTAAGAGTATAAAAGGTGATGGCAATTGTGCAACTACGTGATTTAGATCTTTAGGGTCTAGTGAAGAACTAGGTGGTAAATATAAGGAACATATTGGTATGACTCTGTGAATAGTAACACTGACCGCAATAGCTTGCAAATTTGTTTTCAACGCAACAGGTCTGTGAGGAATGTTTCGATTAACGATTATCGAAACTCCACCAGTCGCCTTGTCCCCGGTATCACAAATATGATTGTATAGTGAGTATTGTTTAAAAGATACCTTATCACTTGTCTTCAAGAATGTTTCTTGAAGACAAAAGGCAATAGGGTTGTGTTTATTTAAAATTAAGCTGATTTCATCATAATTTGGTTTCAAACCTCGACAATTCCATTGAATGATCTTATTAGTTTTACCCATTATTGAGCGTTAAGGCGACTTTTAATTTTATTTTTGGCCTTAGATTTAGGACAGGTCTTAGGAGACTCAAGCAGCGACATCTCCATTGATGAATCCTCCTCCCTGGAAGAAGTCAGCTGAAGTGGCACCTCAACTAACTTTTCATGCGAGGATGGAAGTGGAAGTGCAGCTGCCGGCTCTGAAATGTCCATGAGCTGTTCGAATTTGTTATGCAGCTCAATAGGGCCGTTAGACACCTTTGGCTGCTCCTTGTGCTCCCTAGTTTGAGAACCACTAGGCTTTCCAACTTCCTTAGTTGGAGCAGCACTAGGCCTTCCAACCGAGGAAGTATTAGGCCTCACGACTGGGGAACTACTAGACTTCACAGTCTTAGAAGAACCCCCTTTCCAATTCTGAGAAATTGACATGCTCTTGACATTGCCAGAGCTTGCCGATTTTGTGTTTGATTTAAATGAAAATGTTTGATTAGATGAAAAGTTTAATTTGGGTTTGTAAAGTTGCATTTGTTGACTTTTGTTTGGATTTGATACTGAGGAAGTATTCTTTGTATTTTGAATTTCTGACTGTGGTTCGTATTGCGTACCTGCATCCCTGCATTCTGTTTGTGTTGCTTTTGTTTTGAGAATAGATGCGTAAGAGGTCGGACTTGAAATTTTATATTTTTCTTCTATCAATATCCGTGCTTCTGAGAAAGGGAATACTTTGTGTATATTTAACTGTTATGATTTCTTTTTCTTTTTTAAATTTTTCACATAATTTTGAATTTGCGTGATGTCCCAGACCGCAGTTGGTACATTTGAGGTCGTTAGGACAATCTGGTTCGTTATGCTTGAATGCAGACTCGCCACATTTACCAAAACGTTTTTCTTTAGTACACCTGGAGTTGTGGTGCCCAAAGCCTTGGCAGTTGTAGCAACGTAACGGGTTTGGAATGTAGGCGTCAACATGCAATTGCAGATATGCCACCTTTATTGTTTTTGGTAAGACGGGTGTTGAACATGTGAGGATGATAGTATTGGTACTGACAATTTTGTCATTCCTCTTTATGGTTATTCGGCGAGCCGCAGTTACCAACTGTGGCGCAAGCTCGTGAATAAATTCTTCTTCAGGTACTCCGGAGAGATCCTTTGGAGATGTTCAAAAAGGAGTGAGGGTAGCATTTGACTTTTGTGTTTAAAATTTGTTTAATAGTGAGTAAATTATCCGAATGAGATTTATTTTCTGTTTCAATAAGAAGAGTTTTGTTCTTTATTTTTTTTATTTGTTTTACATGTCCAGCAATGGAATGGACAGTTTTCTCTATTACAAAAGGTGACATATCTGCAACAGGCCTTTCCCCGTCTTCCGATTCGATAATAAGAAAACGAGGAAAGGACTGGTAAATCACTGGTTCCTCAGTATCAGATTCATCTTCTGTTTTTTTACGTTTATTAGTAGTTTGTGCGTTTTGTGATGCCATGATGGGCGTTAAGAATTCATCTTCCACGCTTCTTACCCACCTCGGAGTCCAACAAGGGGACATTTGCTGTGGATATCCAACAGCAAAATGCCAAGAATACGTAGAAGGTATACTCATATAAAGCTAACGCATCAGACCCCCCATACCACCCAGCGGACATAACCCCTTAACTAAAAAGTCAAAGAGCCGCACTTATGTTCCGCTTAAAAAGTGGCACGAGTATAGCCATACAGCGTTTTGAAATACATGATTAGCCCGTGCGCCACCGCCATAAAAGACCCTATCTATATAATGTTTAAAGTAGAACAATATAAAGGTAAGTAAGATATAGTGAACTGGTACTGTCTGAATAATAAGGTCAGATCTCTTATAGCTGGCGTGCCAAACCGATTGATCAGATCGGGCCAAATCTGACCGCCCGTCTAGTTGAAGTCCAGACCAAAGTGGTGTGTTGCAACGTGGAGATAACTACCAGATCTCCACGCCACTCAACCACCAGGACTCCCTTCTCCAACGACACGGGTCGCTACCCACGGTCAACAGGTGGGTTACACTTCGGGGGGGGGGGGGGTCCTACCCCTCTGCTAAGTAACGAGCAGTCGATTGATTCTTACCACCCCACCACCGACTGGGGGGCACGTAAGTCGAAGGCAGTGATCTATAGGATCACCCTATATGGATGAATTTAAACCAAATTTGATGTGAAGCATACTTATATGAATCCCTCTCAACTTTGATCAAATGGTGATCCTGATTATTACTAATAATGATTGCTAATCCCTGGTCTATCAAGTTTGCTCTCTGGGGTCAAAGATGGCTGCATCCCCTGGGTCCAAAGTTTGCATGTAGTGATTCTGCATGTTTTTACATAGACATGTTTTTACGAGAGGTCAATTTTTTTCATCGTTGCAAAGATCCTCATCGATCGATTTGGCCCTCTTGTTTATTATAAAGAATTACTAATAATAAATCCAGTTTTTATACATATACACTATGTGCTAACTTTACCAGTAGAGCATCTGCTTCCAAAACTTGAAATACTTTTTGTTATCTTTTTTTTTTAAATAAGGCACCGGTGAACACCAACCATGTTGAAGATTGCGACTTCGAATGAATGAATGAATGGTGTTTTACGGCACGTCGACACATAAATAGGTCATATTGTGCGCAAAAATTAATGAAAATGAAGTATTAATTAAAAATTAATGTAAATATATAAAGATAAAACTATTAAAAAATAAGGGATGATCAGGTGTAATATAAACTATGTATGTAAATCAACAAATGCCCGTCAACGGGTATATAAACAAGTAAATATATATAAGAACACATTACAATGATTTATATAGTCTGATCTCTTTCAGGAAATCTAAAACAAGACTAAAATCTACAGTATCAAATAACTCTTTCATAGTATTAACATTGTAGTACCTTTGACGCATAGGATCAAAGTCTACACATTCCAATAATATGTGTTTGACCGTTAACGGTGCAAAGCAGGGTATACATTCTGGTAATTGCTCACCTTGTAATAAATATGAATGAGTATAACGTGTATGCCCTATCCTGCACCGGGCTAGGACAACTTCCTCTCGACGACTTGGGATCATCGACTGTAAGTGTTTTGTCATTTTATTTTGTGGGTGATGATCTAACTTCTGGTGTTATTGTGTACAACATCTAAATCAAACTGCACCTTCATCAGCATTTTGGTTATCGCGTATTTTACATGTAATGTTATTGCGATTTTCAATATCGGTTAAATACAATACGAAATATTCAAACCAATCAACATGGTGAACATACTTGTTAAAATTGACTTTTAATATACAAATAAGTCAATTGCATCTATTTCTTTGTCGTAGTATAATGTCTACTTTTCCTTGTTTAACGAGAATATTTAAAATATGTAAAATTAATCTTCTCAAGGCAGAAATCACTCTTTTCACACATATACCGCATAATAAATTGATTTCCAATTTGCCTTTTCATATTATAGTAAAGTACTTTAAACTTTTGTGTTATATTTTTCTCATTTCTTGCAGGACTAAAGTAATTTAACTTAATAAAAGTAACTGACAAACTTAAGTCAAACATGGTTATATACACAAGTTTCCATTAGAATCAGACCACCGCGTAGACAGGCAGCTGAAATTGCTCGTATTCAGGTGCAGGAGTGGACTCGAGCTGTTGGTAGGCCATCTGAAACCCAGACGTCGGAAAATCTTGTAAGTCAATACAGATTCACTTGCAGGGTCGCCAGCTACCTTAACAAGACATGGATTTTTTATTTTCAAGTTCAGGAAATTTGAAGTCATGGAAAAATATTGTCGGAAATGTGCATGGGGGCAATTCTAGAATTAAGAGTGATCACCTATGAGCGGCTAAAAAGGATAATCCCTGATTTGCACGTGGACCAGTAAACAGAGGGGGAGTAGCTCTTCCAAAAATATAGGTATTTGTAATGTCTATAAAAGTTACTTTTTTAATCGCTTCTGTAGATGGGTGGGGTTTGATAAAAAAATTCTTCTATGGAGGTTTCATTGTTAGCTCTACTGATCAAAGATCAGCAGAGCTTATGCCGTTGTGTGTCGTCTGTCCGTCTGTCCGTAAACTTTTATTTGTAGCGACTAACGTGAAAGGGTCTTCATTTTTCATCGGTTCTTAACCAAACTTTTCCAGATTGAAGGCTTGGACAAGTTTGAAAAGCAGCCAGATGTGTTATTGCCCTTGTGTTATTGCCCTTGAATTGGACTAAATATGCTATATTTTACCTCGTTAACGTGAAAGGGTCTTCAATTTTTCATTGGTCTAAAGTTACCAAACTTTACCAGATTTTTTTATCAATAAAAGCTCCGGCAAAGTTGAAATCTAAAAAGCATACTATTCAACAAGGGTTATTACCATTTATGCAAAAACAACATCTCTAACACTTTAATGGAGAGCAACACATAGGAATGATTTTCCAGATTCTTTTGAGCACTGCGTTTGTATTCACACACAAATTTATAGACCCAGCAATTAATCATTTTAGAACAACGTTTGATCTTTTGGACCCAAAAATAGATGCATTATGAAAAAAAAAAATATATATATAATATTCAATTTTATTTCTTTAAACAGGCTAGTGAACATCCTGAAAATACCAACCCAAATATGTAAGTCGTAAACTTATTACCAGGCTTGACCAAAATCAGTGTTCAAACAAAAATAAAACATTACTTTTCTTTCAGTACTGTAATAAGGGCATCTAGTACTCTACAGTGCTATGGTTAGCAATACTTTATCTGGTCATACTATTCCTTGGTGTTGGTGCTCTCTACTATTCCTTGGTGTTGGTGCTCTCTCAGATCAGATTCATGTTTCATCATTCAATATGGGTAATTGGTGTTTTGGGGCACATCAGCACCCTAAAGGCTGGGCAACAACAAATAGGAATTAACTATTGGTTTTACATTAAAGCTTGTTTGAAAATCGGGACGTATTATGGTATGGGTTTGTCCTGTCCGTCCATCCGTAAACAATTGCGCATTCTGGACGATAACCATAACATTAACACCTAGTCATGAAACTTCATAGGTACATTTGAGACAAAGATAGATCTTACTCATACTCATGAAGACCTAGATGAACCATACTTGAGACAGTATGTTTATATTTTGTAACATTTATATATTTAAAAACAATCAGTGTTAATGTTAACGTCCTTAATTTGTGTTACTTTTTTAAATTGAGATAACCGTATTTTCTGACTTCGCATGCTTTTTATCAGCAAGTGTGAGAGTTGAGGTTATTTCGTATGCAAAAGTAACAGAGTATTATATTGAAAACCTAAACAAATTTTACTTAATATAGGATTTCATTCGTTTTTTCTGCATATGTAAACTTTGCTGATTCGTGCACACATTGAGTAAAGTCCTTAGATTTAGTAAAGTCCTTGGATTTCTGTTAAATGTGTGCTTTCTTCGGCAAAGTGTACACATGCATAAATTCCATAAAGTATGAATTTATTCCTTATAATTTCAACCCTTGCCAAAATACATTGATATAATGCATTTGACGGGCATTTGTTGATTTACATTACATAGTTTATATTACACCTTATCTTGCCTTTTTTTTTTTAATAGTTTATCTTTATATATTTACACTTATTTTTAAATATAGTTCATTTTTCATCAATTTTTGCGCACAATATGACCTATTTATGTGTCGACGTGCCGTAAAACAACATTCATTCATTTATCGGTTATTGTTATGGGATTATTAGACGTCATTTAGTGCACATGAATAAATTCACATAACCAGAGTTTTATCGATGTGTATTGACTGTAACTTTTAAACACAATATAAGAGTGTTGTGTATGTCATAAAGATTGTAGTGACTGTCGATAGGGGGCTTATCAAGTCCTTGTGGTTCCGATCCCTGGAGATGTGGGTAGCCGGTGCGTTCCCGCCAACTGCCCTGACGCAAGGCCAAACAACCTCTCTGATTGGTCGAGCCTCGAGGGAATCCAGCATTCTGGAAGGTATTGCCAAAGTGACAAGACGTGCATCCTGACAGAATCATATATCTATAACGAAGACTATAAGTACTAGCCAAAGGCAACAGATACCATGTATAGGTAAGGAATCACTTTAATGGTGTCAGAATCGTGATTGTTCCTGCGTCCGGAATGTGTTTTTAGGTCGAAATTCGTGGTTTCCCGTTGCTGTGCATCGCGCGGCACTGGTCCGTGAGATTGCTAATCTCACCGAGGCGACGTTTTTCTTAAGAATCTTCGGCGGAATTAAGGTCAGTTAGAATGTAAATAAGTGTTCCTGCCTTGCATTGGTGTCTGTTCTCGGGGAAAAAGGGGAAAAAAGAGGTTTTTGTGAGTGCACAAAATGCAGACAGTGCGCATGCGCAAGCATCCAAACCGGATGTTTTGATGTAGCTTGTTCCGGTTTATACATCGGAGGCCCTGAGTGTATAACACTCTGGTTTCCTGATGAGGCGCCTGTCGGGGGGGGGTTTATAAGGAAGGTTTCCTTGCTCAGTAATGATTATTATTAAAAAATAATTGTTTGTATTTCATTTTCATTTTTTATATTGCTGTGTTGTGTAATTAAATTATAATGGGGACTAGTGGAAATGAAGCGAGGGCCCGGCTTAGAGTTAATTTTGCATCGGCGGATGAATTGGCTCAGATCAGGGGAATAGTGTCCCGGTTGGCAGCCGCCATTGTTGCAGTGCGAGACGCACAGGGTAACTTGACACCAACAGTGTGGCAGGCGTTGACCAGGATCCACATGGATATGATTGACTGGGACGCCCTGGATTTCACGTTTAGGAAGGGGGAGCGTCGGGGTCAAGGGACCCAACAGACTCCTGCCTTTCAAGAGGGGGCAGGAGTGAAAGAAGAGGACTGGGAGTTAGAGGAAGACCCTGACACGGTGTATAGGGATGAGGAGACCGGCAGTATTCACAGGCAAGCAAGCCTGGAGGACATGACGCGGGCTCTACCCAGTACACCGCGTACAGGTAACACTGGATCATGGGAGCGGCGTGAACTTAATCCGTACCGGTATCCGGCTAGGGGGATATTTCTCAGTCGGAAATTACAATCTGATGCCCTGGCTGCAGAGATAGACCGCGGACTCTGCGCAAAGAGACATCAAGCCCCCCATGTTAGGGGCCATGGCTCCTGTGCATACGGGTTCACCAGATCCCACTACAGCGGAATTGGAGATGATGAGGGACATTCTCAAAGTGAAAGGTGGCCTCGTGGGGGTGAAGGTGGAAGAAGTACAGCCGGCCCAACCAACCACCAAGGCGGGGAAGGTTGTGGCACCGGTTCAGTCAAATCCAGTAGCAACCGCTGAGGCCCCCAGCACTGAGGGTGTGTCACAAAGTGCGGGGGTAATCCCAAAATCCTCTATCAAGCTCAAACATGTGCGTTATGCCTCTACATCGTCTTCGTCATCATCGAGTGATGACGGTGATGACGGGAGCTCTGCAGACGAGAAACATAGACGCAAAAAGGGCCGTAAATCGCAAGTTTATGGATTTGGGGTGGCGAGTTTGAGTCCCAGAAAGTCAATATTAAGCCAGAGGGGCAAAAAGCGGCACTCCCCATCGCCGAGGGGTAGAACAGGTGGTTCACCATCGCGAAGTGGTAAAAAGAGTCGCTCACAATCGCCAAGGGGTAGAACAGGTTGTTCCCCGTTGCGAAGTGGTAAGAAGCGTCGATCCCCATCGCTGAACGATTCAGATTCGGATGCTAGCTTGTCGAGGGTAAACCGGAAGCACCGTGTATACAGGTTTGGATTTCCGGCTGCTCATAAACATGGCGGATCTAGGGAATGGGACCCGGTCAAGTCCCTACCCAAGGCCCTCTTGTATGATGGGAAGACTCAGTGGCTGGTTTTTAAGCAGCGCTTCACCAGTTATGCTAAGAGGAAGGGATGGTCCAAATCCCAATGCTTGGAGTGCCTGTGCTGGTCCCTGACGGGTAAAGCAGCTGAGTATTGTGCGATCATGAAAGAGCGGTATCCTGGGTCACTTATGTCATACCGACTAATGCTAGCTCAGTTGGATTGTCGGTTTGGTGGCAAGAAGCTCACGGCTACCACTCAAGCAAGGTTTCACCAGGCCGTGCAGGCCCAGGGGGAGTCATTGGAGGACTGGGCTGATCGGGTGTTGACATTGGCAAACAAGGCATTTGTTGATTTGCCAGTTACTTACTCGACCCAACAGGCGGTGGTACGGTTCTGTCAGGGACTGGCAGACCGTGATGCTGGCCATAGGGTCGGGCTCGAGCAGCCGGACCGCATTGAAAACGCCATAGACAGGGTACGATGGCACCAACACATGACCCAGGCGGTGTATGGGAAGCCTCGTAAAGATCCCAAGAGGGGACGGGATGATGAGAGGGAGGCCCCAATAGTGATTTCGGCGGTTCAAGAGGCGGCACCCCGTGAGTCCAGTAGGGTAGAGGACGTTGGTAGAGGTCCCTGATCTGGCACGAGCACTGGCCTCTTCGACCTGAGGTTTTTTTACTTTCGGTTTCAGTTAAATTGTCGAGATGCTGATAATAACCGGCATCAAATGTATTCGTAAGAGTTTTATCGTTACCCTGGTTTCAAATGGCGATGCTTGACAAAATTTGTTTATTAAATTGATGAATTTGTGAAAGTGAGCTGAGTTTGTCTCGGTTTGGTACTCATTTTTAATCCCCATAGACAATAAGGTAAACTTCAACTATTTTTGCGCATTAAATAAGTAATTTCAATTAATATTGTTTTGTTGATATGTTCATTTGAAGTAAAAATGTAACTATGTCAGGACTTTCAGTTTCAATTATACGTTTCTTTTCATTAAATTAAGCCTGATCAAGCTATTAGTGCCTGATCGAGCTTTTAAGCCCGTTTGGGAAATGATCCCAGCCTGTTAATATAAAGAATGATTTGTAAGGCAGGAGAAAGCTACCATTAAAATATTGTTGAATTGTATGTTTATTTTTACTTTCGTTTTCAAGACTGTAGATATAATGGTATCTAATCAGCAGTTAGTTGTCCGATTCACCTACAATTATCCTGGTGATACTAATTATCGGGGATGCTAATATTTCAATTGTCAGATTAAAAACAAAAATATTTTGAAAGATACAACCTGTTTTATAAGTCACTGTAAAAAATCTGTGGGGCAAGTTTTTACTTGACAGAGTAATTTCAGCTATCCCCGATAATAAGTTAAAGTATACCCCGATAATTGATTTACAAGTGTGGCCAGGTTTTGCGTCGGAATTAATTCTGTGGATGCAGGCTGAACATAAATTAATTCTAGTGTTAAATTAGAGAAACTGTGTTTTTCAAGGTTCACATATTGCAGCTCACAAATACAACACATTGTAACTAGTAGACCCTTATGAATTGCTTTGTAATACTTCACTAATAATGCTACTTCTGAAATTAGTTTTGATCTTTTATAGAAAATGGGAAGAAAACGAAGAAGGCCAGGTGAAAGTCAGTCTGACGAAGGAGGTGCCAGTCAATCTGTAAGTATTACAATTACTTATTAGTGTGATGTGCATTTTAGCTCCACTTTTTGGTGAACCAACAGGGCGATTGTCATTATCACCTGGGCAGCCGCATACGTTGGTTCACATGGTTAAGTTTGCGGTTTTCAATACTATCAAAGATAATGTCTGGGGACATGACTTATGAGCTCCACTTCCCAAAGATTCAGTGTGACCTCTTGTCGACTTGTTTTGATACTAACAAAGATAATACCTTGTAATTTTAGGGATTTTTTTATGGTTTTTGTTACATGATCCAGCACTGAGAGAACTGGAATGTGCAATTCGGACACATTTCTTGTTAGCTCATTGTCCGAAAGAAGTCTTCTTGACCTCTGTCTGTGCAACTCGATATCTTTTTTTAATTACTTGACCCTTTATTTCATATTTACTTAAAAAAAACTTTTTTTTTTATATATTTCAGTGTGCTGGTAAACAAAGTAAAAAGCAGAAGAGTTCTTTGGTAGAAATACAGGTTAGTGTTAGGCCATAGTAAATTAATAATTAGATTATCATCCCCTCCTTGAACCCCCTGGCCCCCTAATTTTATTGAGGGACGTGAAGGAATTTCTTTAGATTAAAATGACAATAAATCTCAACATTTTATCTCAAAAATATAAAAGAAAATTTCACCTCCATAAACCATTTTGAGTAATGGATGAGAATCCCTCAAAGATTCATAAAAAAAAATCTTGTATGTTTGTTCCCAAATTACGTCCAAAAGTTAAAGGTCGATGAAAAATGAACTCTTCTTACCTTAAAATAATCATGCCGATTTAGTCATATACAGTTTCAACCAGGGCAGTCATTTTGACAAAACATTTCATTTTTTGGGCTGTTCACTTGTACAAACTTGTTTTACATGGATCAATATTTACAAAATAATAAATCCATATACTATAGGGTGTCTTTATACATAAATAATTGTAGGCAGTGCCTAACTATTGTCCTGACAAATTTCTTACTGTCTAAAGTTGAGTTATAAGTTTAGTTGTACATGATAAGCAGGAAATGTGTGTATAATTACCACTGTGTTTTTAGCTCATGTACGTGCTCATGGTGAGCTTTTCTGATTGTTGAATGTCCGTCGTTGTCGTGCGTCAACAATTTCTTCGAACACATCTCCTCCTAAACCACTAGGCCAATTTCAACCAAACTTCACAGGAATGTTCCTTGGGTGGTCCATTCTCAAAATAGCTAAAAGAATTAAAATCCATGAAGAACTCTGGTTGCCATGGCAACCGATTGGAAAAACTTAAAAAAATTCATAAAAAATCAACCTGTGGTCAGATTTCAAAATAAATTTACAGAAATAGTTGTTGGGTGACCCTCTTATAAAATTGTCATTTTTGTCCGGATTCGTCAAAAAACATGGCCGCCAGTGGGCGTGGCTCATTTCCCCTATATATCTATAGTAAAACCTTTAAAATTCTTTTGTCTAAAAGTACTGCTTGGATTTCATTATAAATTGGTATCAATGTTCCTTAGGTGGTCCGTTCTAGAAATAGCTAAAAGAATTGAATTCCCTGTAAAACTCTGGTTGCCATGGCAACCGATTGGGAAAACTTAAAAATCATAAAAAATCAACTGCTGGCCAGATTACAGAAATAGTTGTTGGGTGATCCCCTTACAAAATTGACATTTTTTGTCCTAATTCGTATAAAACATGGCTGTCAGTGGGCGTGGCTCATCTTGACAAGGTGAGCGTTCCAGGGCCCTCTTGTTTAAAATTGATAGGCTGTCCTGATGCCTTTGTTATAAAGCTATAAAGCTGCTTTCAACCTTTTTATAACCAAAGGTTATGCTATTAAGATAAGTGTGTCTCAAACGCATGACTTTGTTTTGAGAAAATGTTCTTCTTACTTTTTGTGTAGAATTTAAGGTACAGTTTGCATTTTCTAGAGCACAGTAGTTCGGGACACGTTTGTATGGGCAAAACTGCGAGGATGTCCGATGTGGCCAACAAAGGTTGTTAAACAGTTGAATAACAGTAAAGTGTTGTGCTTTGTGAAGTCAGATGATGCAGAGTAAGTACATTCATATATACTGTATGTTTTTCATGCCCCCACCATAAAATGACAAGGGCATATACAGCCATATTCCCATAATTGACTCGTATTTAGAAAATGCATGTCTCCAGTGTTTGTAACAATATTTTTGGAAATGCATATCAGATCTCAGAATATCAAAACATTTAGTTTATGTCTTAAGAATAAATTAAAAAAATGTTGGTAACGGTTAGAATGGTGTTGGTGAATTTTTGCAATTGTATTAAACTAAGAGACATTGAACTTTAGGAATATGATTAACTTAAAGAGAAACTCATCATAATTTCTTGTCGAGCCTGCTTGCGGTAAGAGAGACAGTCACCAAAATTTGCAACTTGTGAGTGTCTGTGCGTGCATCCGTCCGACCTTGTCCGGGCTGTTACTTCAAAAGTTATTGTTGCATTTTCATATAACTTGGTCAAAATGTTTATCATGATGAGTAGGTGTGTCGCAAACAAAATCCATGACTATCATTATGTGAAGGATCAAGGTCACACTTGAGGTCAGAGGTAAAGGTTTTTAAAAAGTGTAGGCATGTCGCGTACAAGACCCATGACTCTATGTTAAAGGTCAAGGTCACACTTAGAGGTCAAAGTTCAAAAACATGTAATTGTTGCCTTTTCCGGGCCATAACTTAATAAGTTTTTGTTAGATCTTCATGATACTTAGTAAATATGTTAAATATATTATAATATGTAGTTGTGTCGTGTACAAGACCCATGACTATGTCAAAGGTCAAGGTCACACTAAGAGGTCAGGGGTGAAAATGTTGTAAATTATACCTTGTCTGGTCCATATCTTCACAAGTTGTTGTTGTATCTTCATGACATTTGGTTAATATGTTAACTATATTATATATATGTGTTGCTGCAAGACCCATGACTCTATGTCGAAGGTCAAAGTCACACCTAAAGGTGAAAGGCCATAAATTTGAAATTTATGCCTTGTCAGGGCAAAAACTTAATAAGTTTTTTGTGGAAATGTTCACCATGTTGTGTAAGTGTGCCACATACAAGATCCATGACTCTATCTTAGAGGTCAAAGTTCAAAAACATGTAATGTTTGCCTTGGTATGGCCATAACTTAAAAAGTTATAGTTGTATTTTCATAAAACTTGGTTAAAATGTTCACCACGATGGTGAGTAGGTGTGTTGCGTACAAGACCCATTCTCTATGTCAAAAGTCAAGGTCACACTAAGAGGTCAAAGATCAAATTCTTTAAATTTATACCTTGTCCTGGCCATATTGTTGCATCTTCATGATACATGGTAAATAATATGTTCATAAGAAAATGTAGGTGAGTCGCGGACAAGACCCATGACTATGTCAAAGGTCAAGGTGACTCTAGTAGGTCAATGGTCAATATTTTGTAATTTATACCTTGTCTGGGCCATAACATCACAAGTAAGTGTTGTATCTTTATGATATTTGGAAATTTGTTAACTTCAATATGTAGATGTATACAAGACCCATGGCTCTATGCCGAATGTCACAGTTGGAGGTCACGAGTCAAAAAGACTGTATACATGCTTTGACATATTGGCTTGACATGTTGCCCCTGGGCCTCAAGTTGATTAGTTCAATATTTTTATCTCAAATTTGTACAAGTTGGGTATGGGAATATGACTGTGTTACCCCAAACTCCAAGCAGCGGTTACTATCCTTACAGTATATAACCACTGCCTTCTAGCAGATCACGTGATGATGGACTGTCATCACGTGGCGTTATTTAATTTTGGTAAACTGTTTTTTATTTTAATTATTTTTCCATTTCTTTATCACATGGCGTTTTAATTTAATGAAATATAATTTAAACAACACAAGGAAAAAAAAAGTAAAATAAATTCTATAGAAAGATACATACGAAGTGGCAGAAATCTCTTTCAACTTGTAAGAGGGGATCACTGCGTAGGAGATTGGTGTTACCCCTGTTCGTGTTTGTTAGTCTGTATCAAATTTGTGTCGGCTCCATAACTTTGCAAATATGCATTAATTGAATTTGCAATAACTTAGCACAAGTGCCCACTATGACGAGAGACCTTGGTGTCACTAAAGACCCATGTCTGTAATGCAAAGGTCAAGGTCACACACAAAGTTCACAGGTAAAAAATGGGCATGAAATGCTGTGTCCACTCCATAAACTTGCCTTGCATGAAGTGATTCTTAAATAACTTGATACAAATGTTCACTATAATATGACAAGGTGAGCTTTGGTGATCACCTAACGTCCGTCCGTGTGTGAACAATTTTCACTTAGAAAAATTCATTTTGTTATGTGTTGTAGTTTAAAAGTAAACGAAAGTTGGATGACCCTCACAAATATTGTATATGTGTTTTCCATAATGGTCTTTCAACAATAGTGTGATTTGCAGTAGCTGATAAAACCTGTATCAGAATAATGATATTTACCACAAAATTTCAGAATTCCAGTAAATGTCGCAGACATAATGCCATTTCGAGAGCATCTAAACAAGTTAAAAAACCATGGCATTGGTAGGATATAATGTTCATTGGCCACAACTTTATTTTTTTGGATTACAAAAATGTTGCGTAAAAAGATGTTGTGCTTACTAAAGTTGTTTTCGTTACTGAAATGAATTGATGCATACTCAAATGCTAAGGTTTTTTATGCCCCCGGCTTCTAGTGATTGATTTGTCATTCTGTGTGTGTGTCCTCAACATGTTGTACACCCTAGCTTGTCAATACACTAAAGGCAACATCTTTGGTCCAATTTTCATCAAACTATCACAATGTTAAGCTTGATGATATCTAGATCGAGTTCAAAACTGGGTCATTTTGGGTAAAAAACTAGGTCACTATGTCTGCTTTTAGAAAAACCTTGTCAACACTATAGAGGCCACATTTTTGTTTCGGTCTTCATCAGACTGGGTCACAATATTAACCTTGATGATATCTAAGATAAGTTTGAAACCGGGTGACCCGGTCTTGCAGAGTTGAAAACTAGGTCACAACTGACTTGGTCGAATCGTGAAAAAAAAGTTGTAAACATATTTTTTACCCCAATCTGCATCAGAGTTTGTCGGATATTGTTCATCTTTATGATATTGAGTTTAAAAATATGTCATGTTTTGTTTAAAACTAGATCAAATCATAGTAAACACTCTACAGGCCACATTTTTAGCGAGAAATGAGAGCTATTCTTGTCTCCCCGGCATTGGTTAAAGTTTTTGTGCAAGCTAGTATTTTCTAAATAACCACAGCTTGATAGATTAAGAGGTGAGTTATGGTCCCTTTTGGATTTACAATACCAAGGTTAAGTTTTTTGTGCAAGCTAGCCAAAGTTATGGTTTACATGCAGTTGGTTGTTTTCTTAGTGACTATCGCATGTATTGGATTTAAAGTTCAATATCATTAAAGCCATTAGAGAGAATAAAAAGACAACTCTTAATTGATTTATAGGGGCCTTATGATAAATCCCCTTTTGAACTAAGAAAACCAACATTAAAGTTTGCATGCAAGTGGATATTTTTCTGAGAAACCACTGCATGTTTTTGAAAACTATCAAAATGTATTCCTTTCATAAACCAATTAGGCAGAATATGAAAGTCAATACTCCCGTGACTTGAAGATGAGTTGTTGTCCTTATTTGGACTTCCATTAAAAATATATCTTAATAGGTTATAAGTAACTTATATTACTGTTAAAGCTTATTTTACAGACAAAAGTTTTTCATTTCTGATAAAGTTTTATTTTTGAGACAAAATATAATAGTCCAGTGTCACTGTCATCTGACAGTTCTTGTTAGTCGGATGATCTTCAAATTTGGTCATAATGTTTACCTTGTTGATTTCTAAGTTTGGTTTGAAACTGGGTCTTTTGTGTTTAAAACTAGGTCATAGATAAACCTCCTTACACTCTTAGACACTTTTTTTCACCAATCTATATCAAAACTTGGCCGTTGGAGGCTTACGCGTTTATTGAACACATCCTTGTTTTTGTTAAATTTTGACAAAAATTTGTTTAATTACCATGACAAGAAATGAAAAAGGTGAATGTAGGACTTTTTTTGTTTACAAGAAAAACACACCAACAGTTTTGTAATCCAATTTAATTAAGTCGTGGCCTTGATTGGAAGTTTTAACTTGTTATTTTGACTGGTTGGATATTGTTTTGAAAGTTTTATTTGTTTCTTGTTATTTTGACAATGGTTTGATGCTAGGGCTGTCATGATACGCCTTGAGTGTATCGCAATATATTACCAGGTTTTGACACTCAAAGGAGCCCAGGATCCAGAGTAGAGGTTTAACGATTCACATGACTCGCGAAACGAAGTCACGATACGATACAATACGCTATGAATGATTGATGAAGTTGAGTGAACTTCCCATATTGCTTTTGATCTGAATTGCAATATACCAGTTTATCGTGACAGCCCTATTGCATACTTTTCCCAGCACTAGAACCACAGCAGATAGTAAAATTATAAAGGTCTTAATTGCAAGCCAGGTCTAGATTTCAGATATAGTAAATATTTTAGCAAAATAAGCCTTTATTTACTTTTCTAATTTATGACAGATTACACTTAATTGAAGCCTAATCAGGGATAATTTTTGACCGAGATATTCAAATGTCAAAATTTAATTCAAATTTAATAAAAAAAAATCATTTTTTTTTTAAATTTCAATTTCAATTTTATCATGTATGTTTTTTTGTGTGTTTTTTTAACGTGATGTTTTAAGATTTTGAATAGTTCGGCTCTCTTGTTTGTTTTAGAAATGTACAAAATTTCACATTTATAAACAACTTACAGAAATTCAGATTTTCTTCAATATCTTTGTAATTGATACAGAGATTTTTTGAAAAACTAAATATAGATCTATGCTTATATCATCACAAGACCAGTTTATAAACAATAATGTATTATAACTTTTATTTTTACAGACTTATTTCTCTTATAAAATATACCAAAATTCAGATTAGATATTGAAAATTACAAGGCTTTAATTCATGCTTATCGATAGTTTACTGAAATTATATAACTATGGATTATCACATGATAATCTACTGTTTGAAACAGTGAAATTATCAGAATTTGGTTGCCCGTTTCAACGTTGTTATTAAATCGAGCGTAAACGTCACAGGAACCAAATGCGCGTAACGTCGTTCTTTTAACCTAAAACGTTCTATCATTTTTGGCGCTGTTTTTAGTTCCGCAACATATTTTACACATTAAAACTGCTAATTTAGCATTAAATAAAAAGAATAATTGTCCATTTTTGTTAATTATCGATTTTATTTCAACTTGTGAACACAAAAAGTATATATTTTCACTCGTGACTTCGTCACTCGTGAAAATATTGCTTTTTGTGTTCACTCGGTGAAATAAATCTCGATAATCAACAAAAATAGACAATAATTGTCCTCTATATATTATCATAGAAAAAGTGGGAACTTAGTGACAACATTTGTGGAAGTGGAAGACATGTTTTTGCATCAAAAACAACCTTTAATTTGCATATACTTTTACCAGAAATAGCACATGATTTTACCTCATCAAAATTGAATAAAGAATAAAGTAGTTTATCAAATTGAGCTGTAGATTTAAACAAGTCATAAAAAGAGAAATTTCATTTTAAAATGTATAAATATCCCATTGACTTTTAAAAAAAAATCTCATCAAATTTACACAATTGGGCATTTCTCCCATACATACGATCAGCAAAATTTATTCCTATCTTTATTAAGGTCTGCAAGGAGACCTGAACTGGTATTTTCAATCTTCAGTGTGTTGGCTATTAGGCATTTTCATTTAATTAGCATCTGTTGTGTTTGTAGGTGCGCTGACGAAAAAGAAACAGATTGCCATGCTGAATTGCTTCCTTTCAGATGTCGATTGGGCTCTATGGGGTAAGTACAATCATATTTCAATGTCTGAATTTTCAGCTATCATAATTTTAATCATATACATTGACATATTATGTTAACACCAAAACACAGTACAGTCATTGAGTCAAGTTAAAAACTTAATTAAAAACAAGAGCATCTCTTTTAGTAATCATGCTTTTGATCTTCATTCATACACCACTTTTAAGGTCGCAGTTTTATGTAGTTAAAGCTTGTAGCAAAGCAAGAGCAAGGCCTAGTTGCCTGTGTAAGTAAAATTTCCTTTCAACAACAGAGTTAATTCTTAAATTATAGCATGGTATCTGAAATTTAAGTTTAAAATGCTTTTTTATTTTAGAAATACATGAACAGGAGTCGTCAACTACCGCCAAACCTGATGCTTCATCCCATACCACAGAACCTGATGAACAGGAGTCGTCGTCAACTACCGCAATAACCTGATGCTGCATCCCATACCACAGAACCTGATGAACAGGAGTCGTCAACTACCGCCAAACCTGATGCTTCATCCCATACCACAGAACCTGATGAACAGGAGTCGTCGTCAACTACCGCCAAACCTGATGCTTCATCCCATACCACAGAACCTGATGAACAGGAGTCGTCGTCAACTACCGCCAAACCTGATGCTTCATCCCATACCACAGAACCTGATGAACAGGAGTCGTCAACTACCGCCAAACCTGATGCTTCATCCCATACCACAGAACCTGATGAACAGGAGTCGTCGTCAACTACCGCCAAACCTGATGCTGCATCCCATACCACAGAACCTGATGAACAGGAGTCGTCAACTACCGCCAAACCTGATGCTGCATCCCATACCACAGAATCTGATAGACAGGAGTTTGTAACGAGTTCTGATAGTGAAGCTGACTATCATTCAAGTGGATCTGAATGGGTGCCAAGAAATTCCGATGCAAGTGAGAGTTCTTGTGAGACAGATGACAGGTACAATAATTATAGTAAATCTGTTGAACCTCAGTCGATATCAGAAAGTTCTGGCATTGATGAAAATTATAGGAATTCAGATGTTTGGCCAATGTTGACGAAGGACTGCCTTATGAATCAGAACTCAAAGGAGGTGTGTACAATAAATTCTCAATCACTATCAAGGAATTCGGAAAAAGATGTATGTAAAGAAACAAACTCGAATGTTTCGTCTGAAGACGAGTCACTAGATGAAGAAAGTTTTGAACGTGATAAAGAAAATCCAAAATTTTACATAAGGGCAGTGTTGAGGAGTGCCATCACTAAGACTGGAAAACTGAAGAAGAAAGACAGAGTGTATAACGCATTCCAATATTGTGAAGTCTGCAAGAAACGAGTCTCTAATTTTGCCCAACATATGCAAAGAAACGAAGCTATTCACAAGAATTGCCCTGAAATAATGACACTTAAGAAAGAGACTGATCGTACCAAAAGAGATGAATTAAGAAATATTCTACGTGGAAAGTACAATCATAGATATAACATGAAGAACATAAAAAAAGGTCATGGAGAGATCATTTTAGAGCGGAGACCTGTGGGCAAATTCCACTTAAAGGAATTTGGACCTTGTCCTAACTGTTATTTATGGGTTTCCAAAAGACTATTAAACAAACATCAGAAATCATGTAATGCCAGGAAACCAGTAGTCACGAGTTCTTCATCATTAATAACGCAGTCTGACACACTCTGGAAGAATAAAAGATGTGGCTAGTAAAGCTTTGGTGAATGAAGTGTTCACCAAAATGAAAATGGACAACGTTGGAAAGCTCGCTAGACAGGATCCCTTAATAATTCATCTTGGGAATCAGTGGATGCAGAAAAATTGAAAAGGGGTGCTTATACATCCGCAATTATGAGATTGGTTGCACGTTTGCTTTTAAATCTTCAGAATTTAAAACTCCTACCAGAGCCATGTATGTCCAGTTACCTAAAACCTGAGCACTTCGATACAGTTTGTCATGCCACTATAGTCACAAGTGCAACTAACATGGACGATGAGGAGGACCTGCTTAAACCTAGCAATGCAATAAAGATAGGGTTTGACTTAAAAAGGTTAGCGGATGGAAAGATAGGACATGCTTTGACCAGTGGAAACAAAGCAGGAAGGATAGAGGCTGAAGACTTCTCAAAAATGATGCAGATTTTTTGGGGAACCCGTATTACCAAACTAGCACGAGTCATCCTTGAGCAGAGAAAATTTGGCCAAGAAGTACATCTGCCTCATCCAAAAGACATAAAGGAATTGTACATTTATCTTCAGAGAACATTGGCTGAACTTGATTTGAGGTCAACTAATTTTGACAATTACCGAGCAGTCTGTGAAGCTGTGGAAGCAAGGCTAATCGTTTACAACAGGCGAAGAACTGGCGAAGTTCAGGCAGTAAGGTAAGCAAGTAGGCTGCTCTTGTGTTTATTAATTACTCTACATAAGAGCATTGTTTAAAGTGGTGTTTACACTTGAGTCAACCATTAGCCCGAAAACATGAGAAAGCTTTGATAGATAAGCTATAGACTGTCAGCTTATATCGTACTGCTAGGTATCTCCAATGCAACACTGCGCCTTTGATGTCAACACGTGTGTAAACTGGACTTTAAGTTATAAATGATGTCTGATTTTCATTTATTTTCTTGTTTGGTATAATTTATGGTATGATGGTCGAGTGGTTAAAGAGCTTGACTTTCAATCTGGATGTCCTTGGTTCAATACTGGGTCTGAGCACTGGAAATTTCTGAGGTGATATTTAATGTCTCTGGCCAAGTGGTTGCGGTATTGGCCATTGGATTGGAGGGTCCATGGTTCGGTTCCGGCGCTAGCCACATATCATTGATGTTTGTCCTTAGGCAAGGCAATTTACTGTACGGCAATTATTATTATTACTGTAAAACCTTACTATCAAAAAGTAAACAAAAATCATGTATTCAAATTAAATGATTTTAAATAAACCATTAAAGGTCAAAGAAAACTGAAATTGTTACATGTACAATTTGGAACTGAAGAGTGAGCTAATGTAGTAAAATTTGTATATATAAATTATATGACATGACATAGTGGTCTTGTTTCTTGTGTTAATTTTTAGCTTTTCTGATCGTTGAATGTCCGTCATCGTTTTTGTCGTGCATCCACAATTTCTTCGAACTGGTGGGCGTGTCTCGTTTTTCCCTATATATTTATAATAAAATCTTTAAAAAATCATCTTGTCTGAATCTACTGCTTGGATTTCATTATAAATTGGTAGCAATGTTCCTTGGGTGGTCCTTTAAAATAGATAAAATAATTGATATCCCTGCAGATATTTCCCTATAAAACTTGTTTAAAAAAGTTTCAATATTTTCCCAGGACGACCTTGATCCAAGGTGAGCTTTTATTTTTATTTCCAGAGTTGAGAGCTATGAAAAAAGAAGGAAGGGAGGGGATACCTATCACTTAATGGGACAGATGACAGAATTTGAGAAGAAACTTCTGGAAACCCAAGAAGTCATGACTGTGCGAGGAAAGGTAAGAAAACTTTTATCTGATTTTTATGCCCCCGCAATTCGAAGAATAGGGCATTATGCATTCACCGTGTCATGAATGTAACAGAATGGAACATGTCACACTAGACAAAGAAGGTAAAACTTGTGTCCGCTCAATCACTTCTACACCTCTTTAGGGATTTCATTTAAACTTGGCCACAGTGTCCACCAGCGTGAGAGGATGTGCAGAACACAACATCCAGGTCTTTGGCCCCAATGTCAAAGGTCGAAAATAGTGTTAATTTTTATAACACTACAACCAAGGTTTGGGAAGGGGTATATAGGTGTGAGCTTGTCTGTCTGTTAGTCTGTTTGTTTTTATGGTTTCTGGAACTCGTGAAAGGCATGATAATTTAAATAATTTGATAACACAGATGTAACATCATTATATGGGACAAATTCGACTTTGACATTTGCTTACTTCTGTGACAAGGCTGTATTGTGGGGGTATTATTCATTACTACTGTGACAAATTAGTTTGTAATAATAAATTTTAAACTCTTCTATTGATAGGTCGGACGAGGTGTGCCAATAATTCTACCTTTCGAGGTCAAAGATGCGTTGGAATTCATTACAGACAGAACTGTTCGTCGATCTGCAGGAATAAAACCTGACAACACCTACTTATTTGCGTCACAAGGTTTGTAATATCAGTGTACCGTTTTCCATGTGGGTATGGAATGTTTCCATATGCCATATCAACTGGCATGGTAAAAGCTTTAGCTAAATCTGTAGAGTCTCTTCTCCCATGTAAGCTCACCTTAGCTATAGTGGCATCCTGTTTTTATGCAAGATAGTGAGGTTTATGCTGTTGATTTTATGTCCAGTTATTGTATTGGTTTAATAATGACTTGTTAAGGAACATGTACATATTACGTCAAGACAAAAACATGTATTTATTGAAAAAATTGCAGACTTGTGTTTTAGTTTGGGCAATATGTGTTTTAAAGATCTTTTTTACATGATATTTAGCTCGACAGTAGTCGATGATTGTATAAAAGAAATTCTATTTTTTCAGGGGATGGAGTGTTTTGGGGTTACGATGTGCTTTACAAGGCATGCCAAAGAGCCAATCTCAATGCTCCAGATAGAATAACAAGTACATCATTAAGAAAGTACATGGCCACTCTGACACAGGTACTTTTCTAGTTATATGTTAGAGAGAGATCAATGTAATGTTTATCACTTCTGAAAAGTCCAGTGGTTAAACATTCATTTTATGAAGATACAGCTGGAAACAAAATTGTGCCAAATAAGGCAAATCGATCAAGATAATAAACGAATCCTGCTTTAAGCATAAGACAAAAACTGTTGCGATCCTCTTGTCAACATTAGCAATGGCTTTGGTTAAGTTTTCGATTAAGGTCAATTTATTTCAATACTATCAAAGATAATGTCTTGTAACTTTACGTTGGGTGTACTGGATAGAGCACTGGACTGTGAATCCAGAGGTCCCGGGTTCGAGCCTTGGTGGCGGTTCTACTGAGGTATACAGGCTGTGTCCTTTGGCAAGGCACTTCTCTCTAGCCACATACGTCATATTGGGACAATAACCGGTCTGCCCCATGTATCAGAGTCTGTCCTCTGGGCACGTTGAAGAACCATAGAAATTTGAAAGAGGATTCCCCTCTCTATAGAGCTGCCCAATATAACCATAGCTGTTGAGTGGCCGTCAAATCCAAATCAATTCAATTGTAACTTTACATGCTTAATTGTCTCTTCTTAAAAAGACCAAAAAGAAATTCATTTCAATATGAAAATAAATGCGAATTGTCTAAACTTTTTCACGCAGCTATGAGCAGGTAATTCTTTATCAAGCATTTTGTCGAGCCCGCTTGCGGTGAGCTAGACATAGTCGCCACAAAGTGCCACTTTTGAGTGACTGCGTATGCGAGGCAGTCCGTCTGACCTTGTCCAGGCTGTAACTTCAAACCTTATTGTTCAATTTTCATATAATTGGTCAAAATGTTTATCATGATGAATTGGTCACTGGTGTGTCTCGTACAAAACCCATGACTTAGAAGTCAAAGGTCAAAAATGTGTCATTTATGCCTTGTCAGTGCCACAACAATATCTTCATAAAACTTTGTAAAAATGTTCATCATGTTCTGTAGGCGAGTCCCGTACTTTTGTAGGCGTGTCGCTTACAATGAATATGTCAAAGTTCAAGGTCACACTTAGAGGTCAAAGTTAAAAAACATGTAATTTTTGCCTTGTCCAGGCCATAACTTAGTAAGTTTTTTTTCAGATCTTCATGATACTTCGTAAATATGTTAACTATAATATGTAGTTGTGTCGCGTACAATGCCCCTGACTCTTATGTCAAAGGTCAAGGTCACATTTAGAGGTCAAAGGTGAAAATTTTGTAATTTATACCTTGTCTGGGTCATAACTTCACAAGTAATTGTAGTATCATTCTTCATGATATTTGGTTAATATGTTAACTATAATTATAAGATGTGTCACGTTCAAGACCTTTGACTCTATGGCAACTTAAGGTCAATAGTCATAAATTTGAAATTTATGCCTTATCAGGGCCATAACTTAATTTGTGGTATTGTTCACCATGCTGTGTAGGCGTGTCTTTGTACAAGACCCATGACTATGTCAAAAGTCAAGTCTCGCTTACAGGTCAAAGTTCATAAACATGTAATTTTTGCCTTTTCCGGGCCATAACTTGAAAAAGTTATTGTTGTATTTTCATAAAACTTTGTTAAAATGTTCACCATGATGAGTAGGTGTGTTGTGTACAAGACCCATTCTCTATATCGAAAGTCAAGATCACACTAAGAGGTCAAAGGTCAAAATCTTAAAATTTATACCTTGTCCTCGCCATATTGTTGTGTCTTCATGATACATTGTAAATATGTAGGTGTGTCGCGTACAAGAGCCATGACTCTATGTCAAAGGTCAAGGTCACACTTGTAGGTCAAAGGTCAATATTTTGTAATTTATACCTTGTCTGGGCAATAACTTCATAAGTTTTGTTGTATCTTCATGATATTTGGTAAATTTGTTAAATTCAATATGTAGATGTGTCGAGTACAAGACCCATGACTCTATGTCACAGTCGCAGTTCGAGGTCACAAGTTTAAAAAGACTGTATAAATGCTTTGACATATGGGCTCGACATGTTGCCCCTTGAGAAGAAGAAGAAATGGGTCAAATTCATGAAATAGAGCAGGATTCCAGACATATGGTATTTTAAAACTATGATATGAGTTTAATCAGCTGGTGCTAAATTGCTTTTTAATTTTGCAGGTTTTAGACTTGCAACCACACCAACTTCAGTGGGTCCTCAACCACCTAGGACATACTCTTGATGTACATAAGATATACTACAGGTAGAATTACACTTTCATCCACTCTGTAGAATTTTACATGTATTTTAAATCAATGTAATTGTTGCTTAAATTCAATATATACAGCTAGACATCTGTATTGTTTTTTTGGAAAAAACTAAAGCCTTAAAAATACAGTCTTAGAAAACCATTTTTCACAAAAGTTGAATAACTGGGCGTACCGTATTCAACCCATTAACCACAAATGCTCCTATAAGCGCACAGGCAGGCCTTTTTTAAGAAAAAAATTGTAAGCGCACACTGTTTTGACAGTGATAACTTTCTTTATCTTGATGTTTTTTGCTTCCAAAATGTTAAATACTGCGACAACTATGCCGACGTATTTATATAACATCAAGATCATATAGACACTTTGTTTCGTACTCGATTATATTCGTACCAGATGTGCGCTTATTAGGTACATTTTCAGCTGGCCTTTTTCATCGCTTTTTGTCGAGCCCGCTTGCGGTGAGCGAGACATAGTCGCCACAATTTGCCACTTTTGAGTGTATGTGCGTCAGTGCGTGCGTCCGTCCGAGCTTGTCCGGGCTGTAACTTCAAAAGTTATTGTTGCATTTTCATATAACTTGGTCAAAATGTTTATAATGATGATTAGGCGTGTCGCGTACAAAACCCATGACTCTATGTCAAAGGTCAAGGTCACACTTAGAGGTCAATGGTCAAAAATGTGTAATTTATGCCTTGTCCGGGCCATAACTTCATAAGTTATTGTTGTATCTTCATGAAACTTTGTGGAAATGTTCACCATGTTGTGTAGGCGTGTCCCGTACAAGACCCATGACTCTATGTCAAAGGTCAAGGTCACACTTAGAGGTCAAAGGTCAAAAATGTGTAATTTATGACTTGTCCGGGCCCTTACTTCAGAAGTTATTGTTGTATCTTCATAAAACTTTGTGGAAATGTTCACCATGCTGTGTAGGCGTGTCGCGTACAAGACCCATGACTCTTTGTCAAAGGGCAAGGTCACACTTAGAGGTCAAAGGTCAAAAATGTGTAATTTATACTTTGTCCGGGCCATAACTTCTTTAATTATTGCTGTATCTTCATAAACTCTGTGGAAATGTTCACCATGTTGTGTAGGCGTGTCACGTACAAGACCCATGCTTCTATGTCAAAGGTCAAGGTCACACTTAGAGGTCAAAGGTCAAACATGTGTAATTTATGCCTTGTTCGGACCATAACTTAATAAGTTATTGTTGTATCTTCATAAAACTTTGTGAAAATGTTCACCATGTTGTGTAGACGGGTCGCGTACAAGATCTATGGCTCTATGTCAAAGGTCAAGGTCACACTTAGAGGTGATAGGTCAAAAATGTGTAATGTATGCCTTTTTCGGACCATAACTTAATAAGTTATTGTTGTATCTTCATGAAACTTTGTGAAAATGTTCACCATGTTGTGTAGGCGTGTCACATACAAGATCTATGGCTCTATGTCAAAGGTCAAGGTCACACTTAGAGGTGAAAGGTAAAAAATGTGTAATTTATGCCTTGTCAGGGCCATAACTTAATAAGTAGTTGTTGTGTATTCATGATACTTTGTAAATATGTTCACTATAATATGTAGGTGTGTTGCGTACAAGATCCATGACTCTATGTCAAAGGTCAAGGTCACTCTTAGAGGTCAAAGGTGATTTTTACCTTGTCAGTGGTATATAACTTCACAAATTATTGTTATATATTCATGATACTTGGTCAATATAATCACTATAATTATATGTAGATGTGTCCCGTACAAGACTCGTGACTCTATGTCAAATGTCAAGGTCACAAAGTCAAAAAGACTGTATAAATACTTTGACATATGGGCTCGACATGTTGCCCCTGGGCATCTAGTTTGAAAACCTTAGTGCACTGTGCGGTTAATGGGTCAAATACGGTATACGGTTTAATTGAAACCGCATAAATTGCAAGTTATAAATGAATTTCAATGTGAATGTTTCTAAGGTTTCTTGTCTGTTATAATGAAGAGCTTTAAAAATGGGCATTAAACTACATACAATTCTTATATCTTGGCAATTCTGTCGGTATCGTAATACAGTAAAATAAATTCTAAATCTTCCAGAGCAACAAGTGATGTACTTGAGAGAACACAGATCGCCAAAATTCTCCTACTTCAAGATCATGATCGTTTGGGAGAATTCCACAATAAAAAGTTGGAAGATATACAGTTCACAGGTGAGCAATAGGCAACTCACTGTACTGCTACTGGCACCTGCAGGGTGATAATTGGACTGTGATCACAACAGCAAAAGTTGAGATATGCCTTGCGCGTAAGGCATAACATGAAGTTGGTATCGGGCTTCCCATATATACTAACCAGAGGACCATGTGGAAGAATGCCCAAAGGCTAAACATGTTTATTGTTATCCTCTATAAATATGGATAATAAGCAGTATATATATAAAGGTATTTCTTATGCTCCCGGGGCATCTAGTTTTTGGCTAGTCTGTCTGTTTGTGGAAAAAACTTTAACCTCGATCATATCTTTTGAACTGTAGACACAGAGCGTTCTTATTTCACATGTATATTCCTTGTGACAAGACCTTTCCATCTGTACCAACTTTTTTGACCTTGTGTGACCTTTGACCTATATTTAAAAAAACTTACCTTGCTCATAACTTTTGAACTGAGAGACGTAAGGCTTATATATTTTACATACATGTATTCCTTGTGCCTTTCCATTGGTTCCATAAATTTTTTACCCTTTGACTTATATTCAGAAAACTTAACCTCAGTCAAAACTTTGAACGGTTAGGGGTAGGGCTTTCATATTTCACATATTTATTTCTTGTGACTAAAGAATCAAAACTTACAAAATCAATTATTTTTCAGACATAGTTCTGTCTGCCAATGATGGACGGGATTCTAGCAATGGTAGTCTATGAGATTCGAGAGCATCTAGACATTCCAGATCAGTTACCTGAAGAAAGTTATGATCCGGATAATTTGGTTGGAGCGTTAAACGAAGCTGAACAGTTTGACTATGTCGATGAGCCGGTTGAAGAAAAGAAAAAAACTAAGAGGAAGACTGCACAACAGACCAAAGTAAAATGGACAGAAGCAGAAGAAATAGAAATACAGCAATTGTTCAGGAGACATTTCGAAAATAAAACGAGACCAAAGCCAGACTTTTGTGCGAAGGCAATAAGGTTAAGTAAGGCTAAAGGTGGCTGTATCTTCAAAAGAAGGAAAGATGTGTTGAAAAAAAAGGTTTTTCGGATGATTGACAAACTAGCATGAAGAGTGTATAGCATCATGCAACACCCACTTTTCAAATTGCAATAATGAAACTAGGAGTTGTCTCATTATAAATGAAGAAGTTAGTGATCTATTGTTCTTCGATAACTTTTGACTAAAACATAGGTATTGGGACATGAAACCTTACGCATTAATGGATAGGTGTCGGATGAAGGTAGTTAGTTAAATTCCCTATTCTCAGTGCACAGATATCATTACAACATATGTATATGGGGGGGGGGGGGATATTATAATACTATAAAGTGAGAAAAGGGATAAGTGTTACTAAAATAGAAATATTTAATTTTGAATTTTAACATGTCCCAAATATTGCGTAAAGTGACATTTCCTTGTAGGTGAAAACAATACCTTTTTCTCAGACTTTATCATAGACTTCCTGTTTAAATATAGTAATTTCTGGTTTAAATATCTATGTTTCAGAGCTTAATTGAAATTTTAAAATGAAATGTAAAAAAATTGTGATGAACAATAAATTGCTGGATTTTTTTTTTTAACATACTCCATAGGGATGATAATTAATTCATGAGTTGAAATTCTTTTTAAAGATTTAAAACAGGGGGCCTATGATAAAGTCCGAGTAAAATGTACTGTTTTCACCAGGCAGGTACTTGAAATTGTATTTCTCTGATTGGTAAATCAATTTTAGTGATGTAAATGTAAACTATGAACAGCGGGTTCACACAGGAAGTTTAACTATGGTGGCTTACATGGAGACCCAACACCATGTTCTTTTTTGGAGTCTTATTATGACCTTGTGACCTACTTTTTAGCTCGACTATTCAAAGAATAGTTAGAGCTATTGCGGTTGCCTCTTCGTCGGCGTCAAACTTTTGGTTAAACTTTTTATAAGTATCAATAACTCATTAAGTATGTATCCTATAGCTTTCAAACATCATGCACTTATTCAGTGTCATTAGGGGACCTTATATACCAAGTTCCATAACTCTGAACTTAATATTAATGAAATTATTGCCCTTTTTGACATAGAAATTTCGGTTAAACATTTTAGAAATTTCGGTTAAACTTTTTTATAAGTGTCCATAACTTAAGAACTATGTATGCTATAGCTTTCAAACTTCACACACTTGTTCAATGTCATAAGGTGACCTTATATAGGGATTTACGTAACTCTGAATTTAATATTATTGAAATTATTGCCTCTTTTTGCCTTAGAAATTTCAGTTAAACTTTTTTATAAGTATCAATAACTCAATATGTATCCTATAGCTTTAAAACTTCACACACTTGTTCAGTGCCATTAGGTGACCTTATATATCAAGTTCCATAACTCTGAATTTAATATTAATGAAATTATTGCCCTTTTTTTACTTAAATTTTGGTTAAACTTTATAGAAATTTCGGTTAAACTTTTATATGAATATCAATAACTCAATAAGTATGTATGCTATAGCTTTCAAACTGCACACACTTGTTCAGTGCCATTAGGTGACCTTGTATACCAAGTTCCATAACTCTGAACTTAATATTAATGAAATTATTGCCCCTTTTTGTCTTAGAAATTTCGGTTAAACTTATTTTAAGTATCAATAAGTATGTATGCTATAGCTTTCAAACTTCACACATTTGTTCAATGTCATTTTTAGCTCTACTGATCAGAGATCAGCAGAGCTTATGCCGTGGTGCGGCGTCCGTCGTCCGTCCGTCTGTCCGTCCGTTAACTTTTATTTGTAGCGACTACTCCTCTGAAACTACTGGATGGATATTCATAAAACTTTATAGAAATGTTGCCCATGAAGTCTAGTTGATCCTAGCAAAAATTCATGTTGATGTGAAATCCAAGATGGCCGCCAAAGCTAAAAATAGATTTTTTAAATTCAAGTTTGTAGCGACTACTTCTTGAAAACTATAAGTGATATTGATATGGGACTTTTTCTTAAATGATCAGCATGACATGATGTTGGTCCTTGTCGAAAATCGGTTTGATTCGACGTTAAACATGGCTGCCAGCGGCCATCTTTGTTTACATAGAGTTATATAGTAAAAACTTGTAGCGACTACTCCTCTGAAACTACTTGGCGGATTTTCATGAAACTTCACAGGAATGTTGCTCTTGATGTCTAAATGATCCTAGCAAAATTTCAGATCGGCCAGAAATTCAAGATGGCTGCCACAGTTAAAAATAGATTTTTAAAAAATAAGTTTGTAGCAACTACTTCTTGAAAATTATAAGTGATATTGATATGGGACTTTTTCTAAAATGATCAGCATGACATGATGGTTATCCGAGTCGAACATTATTTTGATTCGACATTAAACATGGCTGCCAGTGGCCATCTTTGTTTACATAGAGCTATATAATGAAAACTTGTAGCGACTACTTCTCTGAAACTACTTGACGGATTTTCATGAAACTTCACAGAAATGTTCCTCTTGATGTCTTATTGATTCTAGCAAAATTTCAGGTCAGCCGGAAATTCAAGATGGCCGCCATGGCTAAAAATAGATTTTCAAAATACAAGTTTGTAGCGACTACCTCTTGAAAACTATAAGTGATATTGATATGGGACTTTTTCTTAAGACATGATGTTGGTCCTTGTCGAAAATCGTTTTGATTCGACGTTAAACATGGCTGCCAGCGGCCATCTTTGTTTACATAGAGTTATATAATGAAAACTTGTAGCGACTACTTCTCTGAAACTACTTGACGGATTTTCATGAAACTTCACACGAATGTTGCTCTTGATGTCTAATTGATCCTAGCAAAATTTCAGGTCGGCCGAAAATTCAAGATGGCCGCCACGGCTAAAAATAGATTTTTAAAAAATAAGTTTGTAGCGACTACTTCTTGAAAACTATAAGAGATATTGATATGGGACTTTTTCTAATATGATCAGCATGACATGATGTTGGTCCTTGTCGAAAATCGTTTTGATTTAACGTTAAACATGGCTGCCAGTGGCCATCTTTGTTTACATAGAGTTATATAATGAAAACTTGTAGCGATTACTCCTCTGAAACTACTTTACGGATTTTCATAAAACTTCACAGGAATGTTGCTCTTGATGTCTTATTGATCCTAGCAAAATTTCAGGTCAGCCGGAAAATCAAGATGGCCGCCACGGCTAAAAATAGATTTAAAAAAAATAAGATTGTAGCGACGACTTCTTGAAAACTATAAGAGATATTGATATGGGACTTTTTCTAAAATGATCAGCATGACATGATGGTTATCCGAGTTGAACATTATTTTGATTCGACGTTAAACATGGCTGCCAGTGGCCATCTTTGTTTACATAGAGTTATATAATGAAAACTTGTAGCGACTACTCCTCTGAAAGTACTTGACGGATTTTCATGAAACTTCACAGAAATATTGCTCTTGAGGTCTAATTGATCCTAGCAAAATTTCAGGTCGGCCGGAAATTCAAGATGGCCGCCACGGCTAAAAATAGTTTTTCAAAAATCAAGTTTGTAGTCACTACTTCATGAAATCAAAATCAATCAGTAGAGCTTCAAGGTCATTGACCTCTTGTTTATTTTGAATTTTAGAATTCAAAAATAAAATATTTTTTTTTTTTAAATTAAAAGCCTGCTCCTCCTAAGACAGTTTTTCATTTCATTCTGCCGCCTGTTCAGCCCCTTCAGGGCTTTGATACAATCTTGTTTTCTTTTCCAAATCGTTTTTCATCTATGTTTTTTTTAACGTGTTATTTTTTTCTAAGATTTAGAATAGTCGAGCTCTGCTGTCCTCTGACAGCTCTTGTTTTGTTTTTTACCAACAACATTCAAATTTGGACTATATACATTGTTTTGAATGGTGAGATTACTTTGGACATGGAATTGTCTTGACCTAATGATCTACTTTAATATTTCTAAAGCTACAGCCTTCAAATTTGGACCACATGCATAGTTTTATGTACTGACATGAACTTTGACCTTGAAATTGACCTACTTTCATATTACTGAAGATACAGCTTTTAAATTGGCATAAAGGTACAGTTATTTGGACTGAAATGAACATTGACCTCGAAATTGACCTAGTGACCTACTTTTACATTTCTGAAGATACAGGCTTCAAATGGACCACTTGCATTGTTTTGTGAGTAGTTTAGATTAGCATTTTTCTTGTTAGCTTTATGGATTTGTTTTACCATATAATTTAGTTTAATTTTTAGCTTGAAAGCTTAAGAATAAGTTACATGTAATTTTGTTTTCTCTAATTGCTTAATGTGAAGCACACATCATGTAGTTGGAAACTAGTATATCAATGGTGTTTTTTTTTTATTATTGTGTTTAATGTTTGGTGAATCGTAATATCTTAAAATTGTCATTTGATTAAAAATACTTGTTATTCACATATATAAGGGTACAACGAGTGATGCAGTTCTCGGGAGTTTAAGAGAAAAACACAAACTGGTATGATATGTTGTTAGAAATAGAGACAGAAAAACCCAAAATCTATAAATAAACTGCAATGTCTGTTATTTGATCAAATTTCTGATGTTGTATTAATTTTTTTTGTCTTTGGTAAGGTAACCTTATGCTTAATTGATACAGTTCTTGGCAGGTGAAGACAGTAATCGGCACTTAGTAATAGTTTGAGTAAAATTAAGAGGCCAAAAGGGAGGAGCATAGCTATATATTACTAAGTGCCGATTACTGTCTTCACCTATTTTTATAAATTAGTGTTCAACCTATTTTTCCGTAATTTGCATATAGAAAAATAACAGTAAACTCAAAGAGCGTGCTCTTCGGTGAGAGTCTGTTTGTCGTCAGTTGTGGACTCTAAGTGAAATTAAACATAAGCAAATTTAAACTACACGGCTTTTTGATTGGACGAAAAAGTAGGTTGAAAACTAAATAGTTTCAAAGTTATATTTCAAATTTCGTAAGAGTAAATTTTAATGTAGATTTTTATGTAATCAAATCAAAAGTGTCTAAACTTAGACCCATTTGTATTAAAATAGGTTTTACATAAATATGTCTTCCCTTTCTCTGAAAGAGGGGAAAATGTTTTAGTCAGTTTTCTTTTTATTATTATTATTATACCCCCAGATATGAAGTATATTATGGCTATATTGGATTCACGCTGTCCGTCTGTTGGTCCGTCTGACTTTTCTTGTGAACTCTATTTCTCGGAAACCATTGGTCAGACTTTCATGAAACTTCACAGCAATGATGGATGCCAAGCCTAGTTGTGCATGCTGTAATCCTGTTCCGGTTCAGTAATTTTTGGTGGAGTTCTAGAACTTTGAAATTTTTACCTTCAAATCTTAATAGATATTTCTTGTGAACTCTATTTCTCGGAAACCATTGATCAGAATTTCATGAAACTAAACAGCAATGATGGATACCAAGCCTAGTTGTGCATGCTGTAATCCTGTTCTGGTACGGTAATTTTGGGCAGAAGCTATGTAACTTTGAAATTTTTACCTTCAAATCTTTATGGACATTTCTTGTGAACAGTATTTCTCGGGACACCGTTGGTCAGAATTTCATGAAACTTCACAGCAATGATGGATACCAAGCCTAGTTGTGCATGCAGTAATGCTGTTCCAGTTTGATAATATTTGACTGAGTTATGGAACTTTGAAATTTTTACCTTCAAATTTTTATAGACATTTCTTGTGAACAGTATTTTTCGGAAACCATTGGTCAGACTTTCATGAAACTTCACAGCAATGATGGATACCAAGCCTAGTTGTGCATGCTGTAATCCTGTTCCGGTTCTGTATTTTTTGGCTGAGTTATTGAACTTTGAAATATCTACCTTCAATTTTTTTTTAAAGTTATGTGTGATAACTTTGTCAAGGTGCTGTCTTGGGGTATTCATCACCTTCAGTTACATTTTTAATTCTTCTTATTCTTGGATCCGTGGAAGTTAATACTTCTGAATCTATCGCGGCTCAAATTTTAAGCTAGTTCTTGACCTTAAGTCAACTTGAGTTATGTTATTTTGTTATATTCAGTCACCTCATTTAAAGTGGTTAACTGTTGGTGTCCCTTGCCTTAATGTAACTTAATTGTAATATTAGGGCCGCTTCTAACAGATTATAAAACTCGCTTTTATATAGCCAATTATGTTTTTTACTTGTTATATTCAGTTACCTTATTTAAAGTTGTTAACTGTAAGTGTCCCTTGCCTTAATGTAACTTCATTGTAATATTAGGGCCGCTTCTAACAGATTATAAAACTCGCTTTTATGTAGCCAATTATGTTTTTTACTTTTTATATTCAGTTACCTTATTTAAAGTGGTTAACTGTTAGTGTCCCTTGCCTTAATGTAACTTCATTGTAATATTAGGGCCGCTTCTAACAGATTATAAAACTCGCTTTTATATAGCCAATTATGTTTTTTACTTGTTTTGTTATATATTCAGTAACCTTATTTAAAGAAGTTAATTGCTAGAAAAGCAGTGCATAGGAACCGTTACTGTGAAATTCACATTTCTTGAATTATTGCCCGTTGTTACTTTTCATGCTTTATTTTTGTCCGTACCATAACTCCTTAATTATTGGAGCTATTGACTTTAAACTTCATAGTTAGATAGATCAGGCAGTACACAGGTATAGTAACACTGCACTTCATTGCCCTATGTTACTTTATAAAACCATTTTTAGCTCGACTTTAAGAAGAAAAAAAGTCGAGGTATTGTCCTCACTTGATCGTCTGCGTGTGCGTTGGTTAAGTTTTTCGTGCGAGTCATTTTCTCAAAGACTATCAAAGGTATCCACTTGAAACTCAGAATAGTTATTCACTATCACAAGGGGAGTTGATAGTGGCAAGGCTGGTAACCCTGTGACCTGTATTTGTGGAGTTATCTGCCCTTGTTTCGACTTAGTACATAGAAATAATGGCAATTTTTTAAGTTGAAACTCAATATACACTTGTAGAAAATGATGAGCTACTTCCATGGACAAGAGGGGACAACTCTATCCAGCATTATTTAAGAGTTATTCCCCTTTTCCCACTTAGTATTTTACTGAAAAAGTCAATTTCTCAAACACTATCAAAGGTATTCATTTGAATCTTCAAATAATCTTTCACTATATTGACCAAAGTATCTCCCCTTTTGGAATTGAAACATCTAGATAGAAAGAAAAAATTGAGATATTTCATAACCTATTTATGCAATAGCTTTGAAACTTCACACACTTTTTCTATGTTTTAAAGTTACCTTATATAACAAGTTCTATTAATCAGAAGATAATATTCATAAAATTATCTCCCCTCTTTGGACGAAAAAATTAATTTACAGACAAAACGCTGAAAGTCGAGCGTCTGTACCGTACGCGGTGCTCTTGTTTGTCTGGACCATCACTCCTAAACTACAAGGACTTCATAGGTATATATATCTCATTGAGGATAATTGCAGTGGACAGAAATTGTTACTCTGCAATTCATTTTTATAGAGTTATTGCCCTTTGTTACTTTTCGTACTTTATTTTTGTCCGGACCATAACTCTAAGACTATAAGGGCTATCAACTTGAAACTTTATAGGTAGATAGATCTCATTGAGGAAAAGTGCAGTGCATAGGTACCATTACTCTTTACTTCTTATTTCTTGAGTTATTGCCCTTCGATACTTTTCATACGTTATTCTTGTCCAACCTATAACTCTTAAAATATAAGGGCTATTAACTAGAATTGCCACTTAATTTTCCTTTTGTCTGACAACTTACATGTTTAGTCGAATGTGTCCTTAAGTGGAGACATCTGTCGTCAACAAAAACAAGTTCTATTTTTTTCTTGAAACTCTTTTATCATAACTTGCGATAACAATTGTTAGTCAGAAATAAACAGTTATTTTTTCTTTACTTTTAAACTCGACTATTCGGAGAATAAGGAGGGTTATTCTACTCGCCCAGGCGTTAGCGTTGTTGGTTATTTTTTGTCGAGCCCACTTGCGGTGAGCGAGACACAGTCTCCACAATTTGCAACTTTTGAGTGTCGTGCATCCGTTCGTCCTTGTCTTGCCTGCAACTTCAAAAGTCATCGATGCATTATCATATAACTTTGTCAAAATGCTTATTATGATCAGTAGGCGTGTCGCGTACAAGAGCCATGACTATATCAAAGGTCAAGGTCACACTTAGAGGTTAAACGTCAAAATTTTGTAATTTATACCTTGTCCCGGCAATAAATTCACAAGTTATTGTGGTATCTTCATGATACTTGGTAAATATGTTCACTATAATATGAAGGTGTGTTGGGTACAAGACCCATGACTCTATGTCAAAGGTCACGGTCTCACTAGAGGTCAAAGGTGACATTTTTGTAATTTATACCTTGTCCCGGTCATTACTTACAAGTTATTGCTGTATCTTCATGATACTTGGTAGAAATGTTCACTATATATCATACAATATGTATGTAAGTCTCGTACAAGGCCCATGGCACTTATGTCAGAGGTCACACTTAGAGGTCAAAGGTAAAAAGTTTGTAATTTATATCTTGACCCGACCATAACTTCACAAGTTTTTGTTGTATCTTCATGATACTTTGTAGACGTGTTCACTCTGATATATAGACATGTTGTGTACAAGACCTATGACTACATCAAAGGTCAAGGTCACACTTTGACGTCAAAGGTCAAAACATTGTTATTTATATCTTGTTAGGGTCATTGCCTTATAAGTTATTGTTGTATTCTCATACCACTTGGAAGAAATATTCTCACTGATGAGTAGGCATGTGGTGTTCAAGACCCTTGAGTAGAAGTCGAAGGCCAAGTGGACACTTGGAGGTCAAATTGATATCTTATACTTTGACCAAACATAATGTCACAAGTCATTGTTTGTATCATAGTATTTATTGGTAGAAATATAAGTCTTTATGAGAAGTGGTGCTGCATACAATACCCATGAATTTATGTAAAAAGTCAAGATCCACTTAGAGATCAAGTGTGAAGATTTGGTATTTTAAACCTTATCTGGGCAATAACTTTATTAGTCATGGCTATGCATAGTTACATATAACTTGCAGAAATCTTCATTCTGATCAGTAGGCATTTCATTGTGCAGACTCTTTACTTTTTTTCAAATGTGCCAAGTCACTGGGTCAAAAAGACTGTATAAATGCTTTGACATATGGGCTCGACATATTGCCCCTGGGCATCTAGTTGACAAGGTTCGTGTTCTTGTTATATCTTTGCAGCTACACCTCCAGTCTTGATGAAACTTAATAGAAGGATAGTACGATATATGCAACCCATAGAAACGTCTTGGCCGAAATTCCAAGCTGACTTGTGAGGTGAAATTTTCAGACTGTTTTATGGACTGCAACCCATAGAAACGTCTTGGCCGAAATTCCAAGCTGACTTGTGAGGTGAAATTTTCAGACTGTTTTATGGAATGCAACCCATAGAAACGTCTTGGCTGAAATTCCAAGCTGGATTGTGAGGTGAAATTTTCAGACTGTTTTATGGACTGCAACCCATAGAAACGTATTGGTTGAAGTTCCAAGCTGGCTTGTGAGGTGAAATATTACGACTGTTAAATGGGCTGCGACACACACAAAATTTATACTGGCAGATAAAATTGTTTTGAGGAAAAGCCTAATTATCAAAAGTATAAGGTGTCTATGAAATAAATATGTTTAACTAGTTGATAAGTTATAAAACTGTATCTTTCGGAATCGAAAACTGCGCATGCATACATCATTTGGTCTATACCTACAGAAAAGGACAGCAATTTGCGTGTAATTTAAATACATGACATTGTGTCAGATTTTAGTCTCTGAAATAATGCTGCAACATTGCCTTTTGCAGAAAGTATTTTTATGTATAGTAAAATTTTCAAGCAATTTCGATCGTTTTTTTTTTTCGTTTTCTACCATTTGGATGCTGACAAGAAAAATTTATGACAAAATGAAATTTTGCTTTATTATGTTTGTAAATAAATAAGAAGTAACACTTAATGCACAATTTACATGGACAATTTCAGCCCGCACTTATGGACAAAATCGTGAAGCCCATTTGTACATTTCGTACTTGTTGAAGCCCACAAGTGAAAACAAGCACAAGTACATGTGCAGCTGTACGTCCGTCCGTCCGTCTGTCCGTCTGTCCGTCTGTCCGTAAACTTTTATTTGTAGCGACTTCACAGCTGAAACTACTGGATGGATATTCATGAAACTTTACAGAAATGTTGCCCATAAAGTCTAGTTGATCCTAGCAAAAATTCATGTTGATGTGAAATCCAAGATGGCCGCCAAAGCTAAAAATAGAGTTTTAAAATACAAGTTTGTAGCGACTTCTTCTTGAAAACTATAAGTGATATTGATATGGGACTTTTTCTAAAATTATCAGCATGACATGATGTTGATCCTAGTCAAAAATCGTTTTGATTCAACGTTAAACATGGCTGCCAGCGGCCATCTTTGTTTACATAGAGTAATATAGTAAAAACTTGTAGCGACTACTTCTCTGAAACTACTTGCCGGATTGTCATGAAACTTTACAGGAATGTTGCTCTTGATGTCTTATTGATCGTAGAAAAATTTCAGGTCGGCCGGAAATTCAAGATGGCCGTCAGAGCTAAAAATAGATTTTTAAAAAATAAGTTTGTAGCGACTACTTCTTGAAAACTATAAGTGATATTGATATGGGACTTTTTCTAAAATGATCAGCATTACATGATGTTGATCCTAGTCAAAAATCGTTTTGATTCAACGTTAAACATGGCTACCAGCGGCCATCTTTGTTTACATAGAGTTATATAGTAAAAACTTGTAGCGACTACTTCTCTGAAACTACTTGGCGGATTGTCATGAAACTTTACAGGAATGTTGCTCTTGATGTCTAATTGATCCTATCAAAATTTCAGGTCGGCCGGAAATTCAAGATGGCCGTCACAGCTAAAAATAGATTTTTAAAAAATAAGTTTGTAGCGACTACTTCTTGAAAACTATAAGTGATATTGATATGGGACTTTTTCTAAAATGATCAGCATGACATGATGTAGATCCTTGTAGAAAATTATTTTGATTCGACGTTAAACATGGCTGCCAGTGGCCATCTTTGGTTACATAGAGTTATATAGTAAAAACTTGTAGCGACTACTCCCTCTGAAACTACTTGACGGATGTTCATGAAACTTCACAGGAATGTTGCTCTTGATGTCTAGTTGATCCTAGAAAAATTTCAGGTCGGCCGGAAATTCAAGATGGCCGCCACAGCTAAAAATAGATTTAAAATAAATAAGTTTGTAGCGACTACTTCTTCAAAACAATAAGAGATATTGATATGGGACTTTTTCTAAAATAATCAGTATGACATGATGTTGGTCCTTGTCGAAAATCGTTTTGATTTGACCTTAAACATGGCTGCTTTGTTTACATAGAGTTATATAATGAAAACTTGTAGCGACTACTTCTTTGAAACTACCTGACGGATTTTCATGAAACTTCACAGGAATGTTTGCTCTTAATGTCTTATTGATCTTAGCAAAATTTCAGGTCGCCCGGAAATTCAAGATGGCCGCCACGGTTAAAAATAGATTTTCAAAAAACAAGTCTGTAGCGACTACTTCCTGAAATCAAAATCAATCAGTAGAGCTTCAAGGTCATTGACCTCTTGTTTTGTTTACATCTATGTATCTTCCTTTGGTGTTGTCTGATTTTAAAACACCAATATGGATACATTTAATTTAAATCATGGTCTAATATTTTTATAAAGATAGTGAGGATAAACCCCTTTACTTTCATTCACTTAATGATAGATAGAAAGATAGGTAATCGGATCGCACATCATATATACCAAAAGGTTAATTTAAATTACCATGCAAATTAAACTTAACCTGATTTCAATTAAATTCTTTGTAAAAGAAGCTTCGTTTATGAAACCCAAATCAACATCCTATTTTCCCCGCATATCCTCCATTTTAAAGAGCTTCCGGAATTATAGTCTGGTACCCCGCTCAACTGCATTCATTACTGATGAGCAGGATACCAGACTACCGGAGTTGGGAATTATGGTAGTTCTTCTACCTTCATCCTCCAACTCGTCCTCCCACTCGTGTACCATTCTCTCCTGCTCTGAAGGGTCAAGTGTCTGTTGGGCCATTTGTTAGCGCAAATCAATTAATTGAACACAGCAACAATGTTCAAATGTTTAATGCAATAAACACCTGTTAAATAACAAATAATCACTGCAGCACACAATTTAAAACACTACGGCAGTAACCGCACCTACGAAACACGCATATACATTAATACCCTAACACAACACTAAACTAAATAGTTAATCACTAAAACCTATACCCTGTCTAACTCCCATACAGAAAGAAAAATACTAAACCAGTTATTCAGCCCCGAAAAACAAAATACCACGGATTATCTATTGAATTCCGACGGGGCTGCAAGAACCATGTTTGAAATCGACCAATGTGCACAATTGACCTGTCTCCTCAGACAACCAACTCGCAAGCCACTAAACGAAAACACACACACAAGCAGTACTGCCGCTAAAAAAGAAGTTTATTTTTTATTTTTTTCTCAATAAAAAATTCTATTTTTACTGAACAAGGAAATTATTTTCTTATAAAACAAACAACAGCACTACCCTTGTAGGCAACCAGCGAAACACCCGAGACAGGCGCCTCACCAGGAAACTAAGAGTGTTACACACCCACGGCCTCCGATGAATAAACCGGAACACGCTGCATCAAAATATTCGGTTTGACATCACTTGCGCATGCGCATTGTCTCCCTTTAGTTTTTCCACAAAAACAACTTTTTCCCAACTTTCGTCAGTATCTGAAATTGCTTAATTCGCCGTATGGCCCTTTCGATGTACCCGGGCTTCCGATATATTTTTGTTGTAGTGAAGTTCATTTTTTGTGAATTGACTTTTGTCTTTATAAATGACTAGACACACACCCACTGGGAAATCATCTTGTATTGTGAAACCTCTGTCTGCCATCACCTTTTCACCTGCATTTAAACTTTAAGGATCACCTTTATCAGTATTTGTTAAGAAATCATCTGACTCTTTTGTTATAAATTTGTCACTAGCTCTTCCACCATACATTTTCTTATGTTATTGCACCTCCCGTATTCATTCCCACTAGAAATTTCACTATAGAGTGGTGCTTGTAGCTGGAGTGAAACTGCTTATGCGCACTAAGTGACGATGGTGTTTCCGTAAAAAAAGTTCAACCTTACCACATCACCTTATTAAAGACAAGCTAATTTATCTTATTCAAAAAACATTCGCTAGAGAAAATACTACATTTCTGAAATGTAATAATATTAAAGAGTTTTTAAATAATGGCAGTTTAGACAATTATACTATGTGGACTTGCTATGAAGTTTGTGAAGCACTCCTCTGCCTACTATACTCAGTACATTTGATAACGCAACACTTTGGTTTTGAATTTTTTGAAAAGTAAAAAAGCTAGAACAATGCAATTTCGTATAGTATCTATTTAATCATTATTTAATAGATGGTCAAAATTTCATTTCCAACATCAAAATATTTCATATGAAAATCAACGGTTCAATTACCCTTATCCAAATTAAAAACAAACACGTTCAATACCGAGTGTGGCCACCACGAGCGTCTATTAAAGCTTGACATCTACGCTGCATAGACAGTATGTTGGATGCAATAGCTTGCTGTGGCATACGCTGCCATTCGTCTTGTAGCGCTACACGAAGTTCCTGCAGTGTGGTAGAGGGGTTTACGCGGGCATAAACACGTCGCTTCAAGTCATACCAAACGTGCTCTATGGGAGACATATCAGGCGATAGCGCTGGCCACTCAAGCACTTCGATATTGTTCATAGCTAGACAATTTTTCGTTAATCGTGCCATGTGTGTAGCACCATCATGCTGTAAAATTCGACGACCCCTACAGACATCGTGCTGAAGAAAGGGTACCACTGCAGGCTGCAGGACATCGTTATTGTAAGACTGAGCAGTAACGTTCCTATCAAAAATGACCAACCTTGTCTTCTCAAACTGAAATGGAGAGATCCTCCGCCCCATCTATTGTACTCCATTACGCACGCGTCACCAATACCAGTAGTGGATGAGACAAAATTCCTTGGTCTTATTTTCGACCGTAAATTAACGTTTATACCACACCTTAAATACTTGAAGGCCAAATGCCTTAAAGCTCTTAACTTACTTAAAGTTGTTGCAAACACTTATTGGGGAGCAGATCGAAAAGTCCTCTTGCGACTTTACAGATCTCTTATCAGATCCAAGCTGGACTACGGCTCAGTGGTATATGGATCGACTCGCAAGTCGTACTTGCAGATGCTCGACCCTATACATAATCAAGGATTACGACTCGCCTTAGGTGCCTTTCGTACATCACCAGCCGAAAGTCTATATGTTGAAGCCAATGAACCATCACTGTCTCATAGACGAGACAAATTAGCTCTTCAATACGCCATTAAATTAAAGTCTAACCCTTCAAACCCAACTTTCGATAATGTTTTTAATCCTAGTTTTGAACCTCTTTTTGATCTACAATGTTAATACTATGAAAGAGTTATTTGATACTGTAGATTTTAGTCTTGTTTTAGATTTCCTGAAAGAGATCAGACTATATAAATCATTGTAATGTGTTCTTATATATATTTACTTGTTTATATACCCGTTGCCGGGCATTTATTGATTTACATACATAGTTTATATTACACCTTATCATCCCTTATTTTTTTTTGATAGTTTTATCTTTATATATTTACATTAATTTTTAATTAATACTTCTTTTTTTATATTTTTTTTGCGCGCAATATGACCTGTTTATGTGTCGACGTGCCGTAAAACACCATTCATTCATTCATTCATTTTGATCGAAAACCGAAGGCGAATGACCATTTGGTCTTCGTATTAAACCAAAATTAACAGACACTGAAATCGACCTAAATTTGATTGCCAAGTACAAAGTACCACAAATTCCACCGTGGACTTTGGAAACTCCAACAATTATTTTTGATCTCTGTAATAATAACAAATCCAGTATAGACCCTACTGTCTTTCAAAGCAAATTTAATGAAATTAAATCGAAATACTGTGACTTTCAACATATTACACAGATGGCTCTAAAGATGGAGATAAGGTACCTGCAGCAGCTGTTCACAAACACAGCATAAAGAGCCGCCTGCCTGACAAGGCTTCTATCTTTTCAGCTGAACTCTAGGCAATTGAACTTGCCTTAAATTATATTCAGGAATCTGATGATGACCATTTTGTAATCTTTTCTGATTCCCTTTCATCTCTTCAAGCACTTTGTAATATGAAACATGATAACCCAGTTGTGCTTTAACTTTTAGAAAAGTACAATTCTCTTATAATTGATAATGTTATTATTTTCTGCTGGCTTCCAAGCCATGTAGGAATACGTGGTAATGATAGAGCTGATAGTGCTGCTAAGGCAGCATTAGATTTACATATATCTAATACCAAATTACCTTATACTGATTTTAAAAGTTGTATTAACACATATATTCGTAACTCTTGGCAAACCGCTTGGGATTTGTCCGTTAACAATAAACTCCATTCAATTAAACCGTTACTCGGAGAATGGCGTTCTTCTACTAGACCCATTCGTCGAGAGGAAGTTATCCTAGTCCGGTGCAGGATAGGGCATACACGTTATACTCATTCATATTTATTACAAGGTGAGCAATTACCAGAATGTATACCCTGCTTTGCACCGTTAACGGTCAAACACATCTTATTGGAATGTGTAGACTTTGATCCTATGCGTCAAAGGTACTACAATGTTAATACTATGAAAGAGTTATTTGATACTGTAGATTTTAGTCTTGTTTTAGATTTCCTAAAAGAGATCAGACTATATAAATCATTATAATGTGTTCTTATATATATATTTACTTGTTTATATGCCCGTTGACGGGCATTTGTTGATTTACATACATAGTTTATATTACACCTTATCATCCCTTAGTTTTTTAATAGTTTTATCTTTATATGTTTACACTAATTTTTAAATAATACTTCATTTTTCATCAATTTTTGCGCACAATATGACCTATTTATGTGTCGACGTGCCGTAAAACACCATTCATTCCATTACGTACGCATCTGCATACCGTTCGTTCCGGCGTCTCCAAACACGTTTCCGGCCATCTGCACGCGAAAGTTGAATCCTAGATTCATCGGAGAACAATATAGTGCCCCTTTGTCGCCTGGTTAACCGCAGGTGAGCCCCCGACCATCGTAATCGCTCCTGCCTATGCCGAACAGTAAGTATAGATGCCTTGAGTGGTCGTCTGGCCTTCAATCCAGCGGATCGAAGCCGTGACCGGGCAGTATTTGGGTGTATTTTTTAATTTATGATATTTATGTCTTTGCAGTTGTTACGTTTGTTTGCCTACTTACAAACCAATTATAGCTAGATTAGATGCATTTGCTCAAAAAAGGTAACGCACCACCATTTAGAAATTTGAAAATAAGGCTTTATCATTTTTAATAATTTGAAAAAAGTGACAATGCTTATTGGTTACAGTGGATGAAAACACATACCCATGAGTACCAATTGTGTGTCTGGCTGTATCAGATACTGGCAGGAATCTGTTTTTGAGATGTGACACCCTCAGTCTGGTGTCCTGTCTGGGTGTGGTAACTGGTTGCGTGCCTGGTCTAGGACGGTCCCTAGCTACCTCTCTTTTAGTGACACCAACAGCCATCATCCCAACAGCCTGATTTCGCACATGTTCAGCTAAACGTGGCATAATGATATGTGGATAAAATCAAATCCTGTTGTGTTTTTATGTAACGTTTACCTTCATCTCATCTTTTGATAAGAAGAGGGTTACGCCACTTTACCGGGATTTGTTTAAACCGTCCTTTTGTACCTGATAGATTTGACAAACTCCTGCATTGTTTTATATTGTTTATTTACACTCTAACAAATCGTTATTCGTTATTCGTTATACATATTGTCTAAAATATATCTTAATCTTAAACACATTTGCTATGTGTCCCTTTAATTTAACTACAACGCGCTGCTTGATCTATATTTCTATGTTACATAATTTCTCTAGAACCAATCTCCTAACACTTCCCTACTTCCTTAACATACTCCTTAACATACTTCCGCTCCTGTCTGGGTCGCTCTGGCTTTCAGACAGGGCGGTTCTTAATCGAGGTGTATATTTCTAGAACCTTTTTAAGAATTAGCGTTGCGTGTATATTGGTAACCTTTATACAACATATATATGATATATTGTAACGTTATATTTATACCATACCGATGTTCGTGCTATTAAGATAAACGATAAAAATCTTGCTGATATCGTGATTATTCGAATTCTCGTGCAAAATGTGTTTTCAGTGTTTCAGATAGTGTAACTCATGTGTAATTCTAAATTGTTAAATTTTGACAGTAGGCACAAAAAATATGTATACTTTCCTAAAATACAATGTTTGTTTGAACGAAAACCGCGTGGATAAAAAATATATGAAAGACAAAAATGTTGCGTTTTCAAATGTACAAAGTGTAGATAATATTTTCGTCAGGTATAGAACCACCGTTTATAGACAAATTGTTTGTTACGAACTGTGCACCACTTGTCGCAGATTTGTTTTCAGCTCTATTGATCAGAGATCAGCAGAGCTTATGCCGTGGTCGCTCTCCCCCAGTTAACTTGTGGGGTGATTTGTGCGTACATGGCATGCATGTGGGGTGTTGTTGCTTGTGGGGTCATAGTTCAAAAGATGTAAGGGTTCATTGACAATCGATGTGGGGTTTATTGGACAATCAATGTGGAGTTTATTGGACATGCATTGTGAGGTTTAAATGATGTAAGGGTGCATTGGACAATAAATATGGGGTTTATTGGACATGCATTGTGAGGTTCATTGGACATGCAATGTGGGGTTCATAGTTTAAAAGATGTAAGAGCTAATTGGAAAAGCAATGTGGGGTTTATTGGACATGAACTGTGGGTTTCATTGGACATGCAATGTCGGGTTTATTGTTAAAAAGCTATAAGGCTTTATTGGACAGTTGGTGTGGGGTACATTGGACAAGCCATGTGGGTTTAGTAGACCTGCAATGTGGCGTTTAATGGACAATCAATGTGGGGTTAATTGAACATGCATTGTGAGGTTTCATTAGACATGCAATGTGGGGTTCATAGTTCAAAAATGTAAGGGCTAATTGGACAATCGATGTGGGGTTTATTGTTAAAAAAAATGTCAGGGTTCAGTGGACAATCGATGTGGAGTTTATTAGAAAATCAATGTGGGGTTTATGGGACATGCATGTGAGGTTCATAGTTCAAAAGATGTAAGGGTTCATTATACAAGCGATGTGGGGTTAATTGGACAATCAATGTGGAGTTTATTGGACATGCATTGTGAGGTTCAAAGGATGTAAGGTGCTAATTGGACATGCCATGTGGGGTTTATTAAAACTCTAATTCAATTTTAAAAAATGTAAGGGCTAATTGGACATGCAATGTGGAGTTTGTTGTTAAAAAGCTGTAATACTTTATAGGACAGTCGGTGTAGGGTTAATTTGACATGCATTGTGAGGTTCATTGGACCTGCAATGTGGCGTTGATTGGACAATCAATGTGGGGTTAATTGGACATGCATTGTGTGGTTCATTAGACATGCAATTTGGAGTTCATAGTTAAAAATATGTAAGGGCTAATTGGACAAGCAATGTGGAGTTTATTGTTAAATGAAATACATGAAATACAAAATGTTTGCAATACTTTTAAATACACACTGCTTACAGGTGATATAAATGCCAGAACCTCTAAATTGCCCGATTTTATTACGGCTGACAATTTTTTAGCCGAATTGTATGATTTTGGTGATGAAACTTTATCCTTTTTTAACAAATACTCTATTCTCGAGCAACTGAATATACCCCTGTCTAGATCATCACAGGACACTAAAACGAATACAAACGGATTCGCTCTGATAGATATTTGCCGAAATAATAACTTGTTTATATTGAATGGTCGATTAGGTAAGGACACGAATATTGGCCAATTTACATTCAGAAATAGCTCAGTCATTGATTATGCAATAGCGACGGCGGAGTGTTTCCCGTTCATAAGCGATTTTGAGATTATCGAAACAGACCCGTTATTTTCTGATGGACACGCGATTCTTAAAATATCAATTAATCTTCGTAAGCATAACGGTATAAATGAAGCATGCAGCACTAACAACAACGCTAATAATAATAATACGCATAGCCAGTGTAAACCTAAATGGGAGCAGTCTTCTGGTGACACTTTTCTAAACAACATCGACAATACGCAGCTGAATAATATTATACAGATGTGCGAGACACTACCATGCTCCGTAAATTCTATAAACGCCATAACTGATCAAATAAGTACTTTACTTAACAAGTCAGCCCGAGAAACATTCCCTACAAAACGAACATATCCCATTAACAACATTAAACCGTGGTTTGGTCACAGATGCCAAAAAGCGCAGAAAAATTATCATGACGCGAGAACGATTTATAGAAACAATAAATCAAACACTAACAAACTTATTTTACAAAACGCCAGCAAGGAATATAAACGGACCATGACATATTATAATAAAGAGTATAAATCCAAAAAAGCGGACAAATTAAGAAATTTACAATCCAATAACCCAAAGGATTATTGGAAATATATTCATAGCATTAACCCTAAAACGAACAAAAAATCACCTAGTATCGATACTTTATATAACCATTTCAAAACAATTAACCAAAATACCGCTAATTATCCAGGTGAGAACGATTTTATTTCTGACATAATAGGCAATAATTTGAACTATGATCTTAATGAATTGAATGCATCTATAACTGAAGCGGAAATACTAGCGTGTATTAACAAATTGAAGAACGCAAAAACTCCAAGCTCTAATGATAACATTTTAAATGAGTATATTAAAACCACTAAGGTAATATTATTACCAGCTTACACCCGGCTTTTTAACATGATATTGGATACAGGTCATTTACCGAACGTCTGGCTTGAAGGTACGATATACGCTATTTACAAAAATAAAGGTGAATCTACTGATCCGAATAATTACAGGCCGATTACAATCTTAAGCTGCTTCGGAAAACTTTTTACCGCTATTATCAATCACAGATTAAATACATTTATCGAGGACAACGCTGTCCTGAAAGAAAATCAAGCAGGTTTTAGGAAACATTACTCATGTATGGATCATATATTTGTAATGCAGTCTCTTTTAGAAATATTGCGTGTAAACAAAAAGAAACTATACTGTGCTTTTATAGACTTTTCCCAGGCCTTTGATAAAGTATGGCGAAGTGGACTTTGGTTCAAACTCTTAGCCAGTTCAGTTACGGGAAAAGTATTTCAAGTTATATACAATATGTATCAAAACAAAATCATGCGTATTTAAAAACGGAACTTCGTCCATATATTTCCCCTGTCAAACAGGAGTCCGCCAAGGTGAAAATTTATCTCCCGTTTTGTTTTCTCTTTTTTTGAATGATATGGAAAGCCATCTCTTAATTCGGAATAGCAAAGGTGTAGATGTTAAAGACCCAAGTTCTGTGCATAACTGGCTGAAGCTACTTGTACTGTTGTACGCCGATGATACAATTATTATATCGGATGACGCGACTGATTTTCAGAATAGCCTTAACGCTTTTGATGAATATTGTAACAATTGGAAACTAAACATTAATGTATCGAAAACAAAAATGATGGTATTTGGTGCTAGAAATATATCAAGTTTTAAATTTTTAATTGGTGCGAATGATATAGAAGTAATTAAACAATATAAATATCTTGGTGTCATATTTTCCAGTAATGGCTCTTTCCTCAATGCGCGCAAACATAATGTAGAACAGGCTAAGAAGGCAATGAATTTATTATACATCCGTTCAAAAAACTTAGACTTACCTCTGGACCTGACTTTGAAATTGTTCGATCATACTATTGTACCAATTCTCACATACGGCTGTGAAGTTTGGGGTTACGAAAATTTAGATATTATTGAGAAAGTTCACAGAGATTTCCTAAGGAAAATAACTTATTCGAGAAAAAGCACGCCGACTTATATGTTATATGGCGAACTAGGTAGATATCCTCTCTCAATAACCGTAAATAGTAGAATGATAGGCTTTTGGAATAGAATGTTGTTTTGCAAAGCTGAAAAATACTCGAAACAAATATACAATATACTTCTAAACTACAATATGCATGAATTTAAATGGATATCAAAAATTAAAGAAATTTTAAATATAGCTGGAAGAACTGACCTATGGCTTAACCAACGAATCATTACTTCCAAAAATATTAAATACCCAATTAAACGATTACTACTAGATCAAAATATACAGAATTGAAGTTCTCAAATGACCCAATCTAACAAAGGAAAATTTTACAACTCGTTTAAAATAAATCTTGAAATTGAAAAGTACTTTAAGCTTCTGCCTATATCAAAAGGTATCCAAATTTATAAACTTAGAACGGCGAATCATAATTTCCCCATAGAAACTGGTAGATGGAATGGAAAAGCAGAAAACGAAAGAATATGTCACCTATGTAACGCAAATAAAATAGGAAATGAACAGCACTACTTAATAGAATGCAGTTACTTCTCGAACAATAGGCAACACCTTCATTCCCTGATTAGACAAACGAACCCCGATAATGATGTTAAATTCCTTCTAACGTTATCGACATCTGAAAATCTTTTAAAATTAAGTAACTTTGCTACTTACATGTTTAAGAATTTTCCACGTGAAACACTCCGCTGATCTATGCAACTAATTGATAAGTATTTCAAACACACTCCATACATAGTCTCAATCAGGATAACGGCCTTTATCTGGTATGTAAGTTTACTAGTTTATTGTGCCAAATCATTACTAGTTTCATATATTGTTCATTGCTAGACTTGTTGAAACCTCGCGTATAAAAATTATTTGTTTTGCTTTTTTAAATCCCTTATGCTCTACAATGTGGCAGATATATATAAACTAAATATATCGGTAGGAACATAGTTTACAAATATAGCATCTGTTTCCCCCAACAATGAAATGTACTAAATGAAAATTGTTCTTGTCTTTGGTCACACACTATAATATATTATTTGTGATTTTGTTACATTTCCTCTTACTGCATATATGTATACCTGAGATGTAAATAAAGTTCTGTTCTGTTCTGTTCTGTTCTGTTCTGTTAAAAGCTGTAACGCTTTATTGGTCAGTCAGTATCGTATTAATTTGAAACCGGGATGAACATGCAAGGCTCATCCTCCATACAGATAAAATGACATGCATTGTGAGGTTCATTGAACAATCAATGTGTGGTTTATTGGACAATCACTGTGCGGTTTATTAGACAATCATTGTGGGGTTTATTGGACAATCAGTGGGAGGTTCATTGGACATCAATGTGGGGTTTATTGGACAATCAATGTGGGTTTAATACAACATGCATTGTGAGGTTATTTGACCATGGAATGTGGGGTGCATTGTTCAAAATATGTAAGGCTATATTGAACAAGCTAATGTGGGGTTCATTAGACATGCAATGTGGGGTGTATTGGACAGTCACAATCATTGTGGGTATTTTAGACAGAAATGTGGGGTTCACTTGACAAGAAATGTGGGGTTCATTGGACAAGCGATGTGGGGTTTATTGGACAATCAATGTGGAGTGTATTGGACATTCATTGTGAGGTTCAAAGGATGTAAGGGCTAATTGGACATGCCATGTGGGGTTTATTAAAACTACAATTCAATTTAAAAAAATGTAAGGGCTAATTGGACATGCAATGTGGAGTTTGTTTTTAAAAAGCTGTAATACTTTATAGGACAGTCGGTGTAGGGTTAATTTGACATGCATTGTGAGGTTCATTGGACCTGCAATGTGGCGTTGATTGGACAATCAATGTGGGGTTAATTGGACATGCATTGTGAGGTTCATTAGACATGCAATTTGGGGTTCATAGTTAAAAATATATAAGGGCTAATTGGACAAGCAATGTGGAGTTTATTGTTAAAAGCTGTAATGCATTGTGAGGTTCATTGAACAATCAATGTGGGGTTTATTCGACAATCAATGTGTTAAAAAATCTTATTCTGAAAATTGTTTTGCACCGTTAACGGTCAAACACATCTTATTGGAATGTGTAGACTTTGATCCTATGCGCCAAAGGTACTACAATGTTAATACTATGAAAGAGTTATTTGATACTGTAGATTTTAGTCTTGTTTTAGATTTCCTGAAAGAGATCAGACTATATAAATCATTGTAATGAGTTCTAATATATATTTACTTGTTTATATACCCGTTGCCGGGCATTTATTGATTTACATACATAGTTTATATTACACCTTATCATCCCTTATTTTAATTTTATTTTTAGTAGTTTTATCTTTATATATTTACATTAATTTTTAATTAATATATTTTTTTTGCGCACAATATGACCTATTTATGTGTCGACGTGCCGTAAAACACCATTCATTCATTCTGAAAATTGTCAACCAAATTTTTTAAAAAATAAGAAACTAAAAGAACAGAAGAAGCTGAATTTCAAGTCTAAACATTTGGAGAAATACAATAAACTGTTCACTCTCAAAGAACTTCGAGAATCCCTTAAAAAGGCTCATGATACATCAGCTGGTCCTGATGATATCCATTATCAATTATTAAAACATTCACCTGAAACTTGTCTCTCTACACTTCTTCATATATTTAATAAGGTCTGGGTGACCGGAAAGTTCCCCGATTCTTGGCGACAAGCAATCGTTATTCCAGTCCTCAAACATGGAAAGGATCAGACGGACCCAATAGTTGTATATGTAAAACCATGGAACGAATGATTAATGAGAGACTCGTTTGGTACCTGGAATCAACAAGCTGATAACAAAGTATCAAAGTGAATTCCGGCGCCAACGAGGCACAACAGACAATCTCATTCGATTTGAATCATTTATTAGGGAAGCTTTCGTAAAGAAAGAATATCTAGTCGCTGTATTTTTGATTTGGAGAAAGCTTATGATACTGCATGGAAGTACGGTCTCATGAATGATATTCATGACCTTGGTCTTAGAGGTCGATTAGCAATTTTTATAGAGAATCTCTTAGAGGACAGACAGTTTCGTGTCCGAATGGGTTCAACCCTCTCTGACATCCATGAACAGGAGATGGGTGTGCCACAGGGCAGCATACTCTCTGTCACCCTTTTTAGTATAAAAATTAACAGTATGGTTAAATGCATCAATCCTGGTGTGGATTGCTCTCTTAATGTTGACGACTTTGTTATATGTTATCGTGCAAAAATCATGAACACTATTGAGAGACAACTGCAACAATGTCTGAATAAACTTCAGACCTGGTCAGATGAAAATGGTTTTAAATTTTCTTAATCTAAAACTAACTGTATGCACTTTTGTCAACTACGTAAACATCATGAAGACCCTCATCTAACACTGGATGGGTCAACAATAACAGTAGTGGATGAGACAAAATTCCTTGGTCTTATTTTCGATTGAAGGCCAAGTGCCTTAAAGCTCTTAATTTACTTAAAGTTGTTGCAAACACTAACTGGGGAGCGGATCGTAAAGTCCTTTTACAACTTTATAGGTCTCTTATCAGATCCAAACTGGACTACGGCTCAAAAGTATATGGATCGACTCGTAAGTCATACTTACAGATGCTCGATCCTATACAAAATCAAGGATTACGACTCGCCGTAGGTGCCTTTCACCAGCCGAACGTCTATATGTTGAAGCTAATGAACCATCACTGTCTCATAGGCGGGACAAGTTAGCCCTTCAATATGCCATTAAATTAAAATCTAACCCTTCAAACCCAACTTTCGATAATGTCTTTAATCCTAGTTGTGAACCTCTTTTTGATCGAAAACCGAAGGCCATTCGACCATTTGGTCTTCGTATTAAACCTAAATTAACAGACACTGAAATCGACCTAAATTTGATTGCCAAGTACAAAGTACCACAAATTCCACCGTGGACTTTGGAAACACCAACAATAATTTTCGACCTTTGTAATAGTAACAAATCCAGTACAGACCCTACTGTCTTTCAAAGCAAATTTAATGAAATTAAATCGAAATACAGTAACTTTCAACATATATACACAGATGGCTCTAAAGATGGAGATAAGGTAGCTGCAGTAGCTGTTGTTCACCAACACAGCATGAAGAGCCGCCTGCCTGACAAGGCCTCTATCTTTTCAGCTGAACTTAGGGCAATTGAACTTGCCTAGAATTATATTCAGGAATCTGACGATGACCATTTTGTAATCTTTTCTGATTCCCTTTCATCTCTTCAAGCACTGGGTAATATGAAACATGATAACCCAGTTGTGCTTCAACTTTTAGAAAAGTACAATTCTCTTATAATTGATAATGTTATTATTTTCTGCTGGCTTCCAAGCCATGTAAGAATACGTGGTAATGATAGAGCTGATAGTGCTGCTAAGGCATCATTATATTTACATATATCTAATTCCAAATTACCTTATACTGATTTTAAAAGTTGTATTAACACATATATTCGTAACTCTTGGCAAGCCGCTTGGGATTTGTCAGTTAACAATAAACTCCATTCAATTAAACCGTTACTCGGAGAATGGCGTTCTTCTAGTAGACCCGTTCGTCGAGAGGAAGTTGTCCTAGCCCGGTTCAGGATAGGGCATACACGTTATACTCATTCATATTTATTACAAGGTGAGCAATTACCAGAATGTATACCCTGCTTTGCACCGTTAACGGTCAAACACATATTGCTGGAATGTGTAGACTTTGATCCTATGCGTCCCCAAACCTGGAAAGGATCATACGGACCCAATAAATTATCGCCCTATTGCTTTAACGAGTTGTATATGTAAAACCATGGAACGAATGCTTAATGAGAGACTCGTTTGGTACCTGGAATCCAACAATCATTCGATTTGAATCATTTATTAGGGAAGCTTTCGTAAAGAAAGAACATCTAGTCGCTGTATTTTTTGACTTGGAGAAAGCTTATGATACTGCATGGAAGTACGGTATCATGAATGATCTTCATGAACTTGGTCTTAGAGGTCGATTAGCAGTTTTTATAGAGAATTTCTTAGAGGACCGACAGTTTCGTGTCCGAATGGGTTCAACCCTCTCTGACATCACAGGAGATGGGTGTGCCACAGGGCAGCATACTCTCTGTCACCCTTTTTAGCATACAAATTAACAGTATAGTTAAATGCATCAATCCTGGTGTGGATTGCTCTCTATAAGTTGACGACTTTGTTATATGTTATCGTGCAAAAAACATGAACACTATTGAGAGACAACTGCAACAATGTCTGAATAAACTTCAGACCTGGTCGGATGAAAATGGTTTTAAATTTTCTAAATCTAAAACTAATTGTATGCACTTTTGTCAATTACGTAAACATCATGAAGACCCTCATCTAACACTGGATGGGTCACCAATACCAGTAGTAGATGAGACAAAATTCCTTGGTCTTATTTTCGACCGTAAATTAACGTTTATACCACACCTTAAATACTTGAAGGCCAGGTGCCTTAAAGCTCTTAATTTACTTAAAGTTGTTGCTAACTCTAACTGGGGAGCAGATCGTCAAGTCCTTTTACAACTTTTATAGATCTCTTATCAGATCCAAGCTGGACTACGGCTCAATAGTATATGGATCGACTCGCAAGTCATACTTGCAGATGCTCGATCCTATACATAATCAAGGATTACGACTCGCCTTAGGTGACTTTCGTACATCACCAGCCGAAAGTCTATATGTTGAAGCTAATGAACCATCACTGTCTCATAGACGGGACAAGTTAGCCCTTCAATATGCCATTAAATTAAAATCTAACCCTTCAAACCCAACTTTCGATAATGTCTTTAATCCTAGTTGTGAACCTCTTTTTGATCGAAAACCGAAGGCCATCAGACGATTTGGTCTTCGTATTAAATCAAAATTAAGAGACACTGAAATCGACCTAAATTAGAATGCCAAGTACAAAGTACCACAAATTCCACCGTGGACTTTGGAAACACCAACAATTATTTTCGATCTTTGTAATAGTAACAAATCAAGTACAGACCCCACTGTCTTTCAAAGCAAATTTAATGAAATTAAATCGAAATACAGTAACTTTCAACATATATACACAGATGGCTCTAAAGATGGAGATAAGGTAGCTGCAGCAGCTGTTGTTCACAAACACAGCATAAAGAGCCGCCTGCCTGACAAGGCCTCTATCTTTTCAGCTGAACTTAAGGCAATTGAACTTGCCTTAAATTATATTCAGGAATCTGATGATGACCATTTTGTAATCTTTTCTGATTCCCTTTCATCTCTTCAAGCACTGGGTAATATGAAACATGATAACCCAGTTGTGCTTCAACTTTTAGAAAAGTACAATTCTCTTATAATTGATAATGTTATTATTTTCTGCTGGCTTCCAAGCCATGTAGGAATACGTGGTAATGATAGAGCTGATAGTGTTGCTAAGGCAGCATTAGATTTACATATATCTAATACCAAATTACCTTATACTGATTTTAAAAGTTGTATTAACACATATATTCGTAACTCTTGGCAAACCGCTTGGGATTCGTCAGTTAACAATAAACTCCATTCAATTAAACCGTTACTCGGAGAATGGCGTTCTTCTGACCCGTTCGTCGAGAGGAAGTTGTCCTAGCCCGGTGCAGGATAGGGTATACACATTATACTCATTCATATTTATTACAAGGTGAGCAATTACCACGATGTATACCCTGCTTTGCACCGTTAACGGTCAAACACATCTTATTGGAATGTGTAGACTTTGATCCTATGCGTCAAAGGTACTACAATGTTAATACTATGAAAGAGTTATTTGATACTGTAGATTTCAGTCTTGTTTTAGATTTCCTAAAAAAGATCAGACTATATAAATCATTATAATGTGTTTTTATATATATTTACTTGTTTATATACCCGTTGTTGGGCATTTGTTGATTTACATACATAGTTTATATTACACCTTATCATCCCTTTTTTTTTTTATAGTTTTATCTTTATATATTTACTTTAATTTTTAATTAATACTTCATTTTTCATCAATTTTTGCGCACAATATGACCTATTTATGTGTCGACGTGCCGTAAAACATCATTCATTCATTCATCTCTTCATCTTTCGTCAGTTTTTGCGCACAATATGACCTATTTATGTGTCGACGTGCCGTAAAACACCATTCATTCATTCATTAACCTCTTTTTGATCGAAAACCGAAGGCCATTCGATCATTTGGTCTTCGTATTAAACCAAAATTAAGAGACACTGAAATCGACCTAAATTTAATTGCCAAGTACAAAGTACCACAAATTCCACCGTGGACAGTAGGGTCTATATTGGATTTGTTACTATTACAAAGATCAAAAATAATTGTTGGTGTTTCCAGTCTTTCAAAGAAAATTTAATGAAATTAAATTGAAATACAGTAACTTTCAACATATATACACAGATGGTTCTAAAGATGGAGATAAGGTAGCTGCAGCAGCTGTTATTCATAAACACAGCATAAGGAGCCGCCTGCCTGGCAAGGCCTCTATCTTTTCAGCTGAACTTAAGGCAATTGAACTTGCCTTTTATTATATTAAGGAATCTGATGATGACCATTTTGTAATATTTTCTGATTCCCTTTCATCTCTTCAAGCACTGGGTAATATGAAACATGATAACCCAGTTGTGCTTCAACTTTTAGAAAAGTACAATTCTCTAATAAATTAATAATGTTATTATTTTCTGCTGGCTTCCAAGCCATGTAGGAATACGTGGTAATGATAGAGCTGATAGTGCTGCTAAGGCAGCATTAAGATTTACATATATCTAATACCAAATTACCTTATACTGATTTTAAAAGTTGTATTAACACATATATTCGTAACTCTTGGCAAACCGCTTGGGATTTGTCAGTTAACAATAAACTCCATTCAATTAAACCGTTATTCGGAGAATGGCGTTCTTCTAGTAGACCCATTCGTTGAGAGGAAGTTGTCCTAGCCCGGTGCAGAATAGGGCATACACGTTATACTCATTCATTTGTATTACAAGGTGAGCAATTACCAGAATGTATACCCTGCTTTGCACCGTTAACGGTCAAACACATATTGCTGGAATGTGTAGACTTTGATCCTATGCGTCAAAGGTACTACAATGTTAATACTATGACCGAGTTATTTAATACTATAGAGTTTAGTCTAGTGTTAGATTTCCTGAAGGAAGTCAGACTATATAAATCATTTTAATATGTTCTTGTATATATTTACTTTTTTATATACCCGTTTTCGGGCATTGGTTAATTTACATATAGTGTTTATATTACTACCATATCATCCCTTATGTGTAAATAGTTTTATCTTTATATATTTACTTTAATTTTTAATTAACCCTTCATTTCTTCATCATTCATCAGTTTTTGCGCACAATATGACTTATTTATGTGTCGACGTGCCGTAAAACACCATTCATTCATTCATTCCTTACTATGTTGGTATAAAACAATCTCTTTGCTTTTGTGGTTATATATTCGCAAACAAACCATTCATGACATTACCTAAAACGAGTAACGCGTTACATTACTATTATCTGTCACTTTATTATCCAAGGAGACAATTATGTAGCCTCAAAAAATGTATCAAATAATCACAGTTGTATTGCATCAAGTTGGCAAAATGATATATAGGTTCCTATAGAAACTACAGCGCCTACAATGGCATCGTAGGTCCGCACTGTACTGCAAACAAGGACTTGAAACTACAATGAAAGAGAATGAATGAAACAATACTTCTTCTTATTGAAAATTATTTTCAATGTCACTTTAAACAGATCAACACAAATAATGCCATCGTACCATCTATATTTAGCTCAATTGAGTCAAACGATCAAAGGAACTATTGCTGGCTTGTCTTGGCAGCATAGACCCGTTTAGCTCGTCGAAGCATATGAGAGCCATTGCACTTTCACACAAAGAACATGATCTATGCACATTCCAATTCGGTGGATGTATTTGGACATAATTATGCATTTTTCTGTACTTAGGCAATTATTGGTTTCAACTTCATGTTCATTTGTCCTTTTTTTTATCACGTTCACCGCATATGCAAATGTGGCAGCGTGGCTCCATCGTAAATGGAGTGTCTACTCTGCAGGTTAGACAGTTCTAGGCCCATTCCTCCTATTTTATCTGTAAATGGAGGATGAGCCTGGCATGTTCATCCCTGTTTGGCGCCATATAACCTGTTTGTGTTGGTGCGCTGTAAAATCCCAATTCAATTCAATTCACGGCCTGTGTTGGTTTCTATTCTAAAGGTTAACTTTATATTTATACAGTTAGAAAGATAATTCTGAAGGTCCCACATGTACTATTTCTACTTATTGCAACTCACATGTGAAGTGGATCTGCATGGTCAATTCCAAAAGTCGTTTTGATATTGGTTCCCACATGTACCATTTCTACATTTTGCAACCCATATGCAAAAATATGCACAAGTGTATCAGCGGGAGTCCGTCCGTCCGTAATTGTTTTTTTTGTAGCGACTACTCCTCTGAGACTACTAAACGGATTTTCATGAAACTTTACAGAAGTGTTTCCCATGAAGTCTAGTTGATCATAGCAAAAATTCATGTTGATGTGAAATCCAAGATGGCTGCCAAATCTAAAAATAGATTTTTAAAAAACAAGTTTGTAGCGACTATTTCTTGAAAACTCTTAAGTGATATTGATATGGGACTTTTTCTAAAATGATCAGCATGACATGATGTTGGTCCTTGTCTAAAATCGTTGTGATTTGACGTTAAACAAGCCAGCGGCCATCTTTCTTTACATAGAGTTATTTAGTAAAAACTTGTAGCGACTACTCCTCTAAAACTACTCGACGGATTTCCATGAAACTTCACAGAAATGTTGCTCTTGATGACTAAATGATCCTAGCAACATTTCATGTTGGTCAGACATTCAAGATGGCCGCCGCCACGGCTAAAAATAGATTTTCAAAAAACAAGTTTGTAGCGAGTACTTCTTGAAAACTATAAGCGATATTTATATGGGACTTTTTCTAAAATGATCAGTATGAATGTTGTTGATCCTTGTCGAAAATTATTTGGATGCGACGTTAAACATGGCCGCCAGCGGCCATCTTTGTTTACATAAGAGTTATATAATGAAAACTTGTAGCGACTAATCCTCTGAAACTACTTGACGGATTTTCATGAAACATCACAGGAGTCGGCCGGAAATTCAATATGGCCGCCACGGCTAAAAATTGATTTTCAAAAAAAAAGTTTGCACCGATTACTTCTTTAAAACTATATAAGTGATATTGATATGGGACTTTTTCTAAAATGATCAACATGACATGATGTAAGTCCTTGTCGAAAATCGTTTTGATTGGATGTTAAATATCATACTCTTTTTTAAACATGGCTGTCAGTGGCCATCTTTGACATAGAGTTATCTAGTAAACATTTGTAGCGACCACTCCTCTGTAACTACTCGACGGATTTTCATGACACTTCACAGGAATATTGCTCTTGATGTCTAATTGATCCTAGCAAAATGACATGATGTTAGTCCTTGTTGAAAATTGTTTTGATTCGATGTTAAATATCATTACTCTTTTTTTAAACATGGCTGTCAGTGGCCTACTTTGACATAGAGTTATCTAGTAAAAAATTGTAGCGACCACTTCTCTGTAACGACTCGACGGATTTTCATGACACTTCACAGGAATATTGCTCTTGATGTCTTATTGATCCTAGCAAAATTGTAGGTCGGCTGGAAATTCAAGTAGGCCACCATGGCTAAAAATAGATTTTCAGAATACAAGTTTGTAGCGACTAATTTTTGAAAACTATAAGTGATATTGATATGGGACTTTTTGTGATATTGATATCAGACGAAGTCTCCCAAGAGTTCGTCACCAATCAGAACTACTGCCACGGACGTGACAGCAAGAAAAAAGAAAACTCCCGGGTTAGGGAAGCAGTCAAAAGGATCTGATGATCCGATTGAACTGCACAACAGATTTGGAGACGGAGATTAAGGTTGATGATCCAGCACGTCTGGAACTCCCAAAGTCTCGAAGGTCTGCCAAACTCAACGGCCGTAAGCCCGTTCTTCCGCCTTAGTGACGAAAAAATCAAATAAGGTCATTCAATTGAACTGCCGAGGTTCAAAACCTAATTATGATGAAATCAGCTTACTTTTAAATAAACACAACCCTAAACCATGGTACGACGATGACTGCAAAAAGGCAGTCAGCGATCGTAAAGCTGCATTAAATAATTTTAACTTGCGGCCAACTCAAACAAATTTAGGTAACTTTAGAGTTTTTCGTGCGAAAGCCCGTCGTACTATTAAGGATAGCAAGAGGAAATCCTGGAGAACTTACGTCTCTAGGCTGAATTCTCGCTCATCTCTTAAGAAGACATGGGACATGGTCCGGAAAATAAGTGGTAAAGGTAATTCTAGTACTGTAAATCATCTTAAAACAGATAATGGAGATATAACATCTGTCAAAGATATTACAAACACTTTGGCAGAAACTTTTTTCAAAAATTCTTCTTCTGAAAATTGTCAACCAAATTTTCTGAAAAATAAGAAACAAAAAGAACAGAAGAAGCTGACCTTCAAGTCGAAAAACTTGGAAAAATACAATAAACTATTCTCTCTCAAAGAACTTCGAGAGTCCCTTAAAAAGGCTCATGATACATCAGCTGGTCCTGATGATATACATTATCAATTACTAAAACATTTACCTGAATCCTGTCTCTCCACCCTTCTTGATATATTTAATAAGGTTTGGGTGACGGGAATCTTCCCCGATTCTTGGCGGGAAGCAATCGTTATTCCAGTCCCCAAACCTGGAAAGGATCATACGGACCCAATAAATTATCGCCCAATCGCTTTAACGAGTTGTATATGTAAAACCATGGAACGAATGATTAATGAGAGACTCGTTTGGTACCTGGAGTCCAACAAACTGATAACAAAGTATCAAAGTGGATTCCGGCGCCAACGAGGCACAACAGACAATCTCATACGATTTGAATCGTTTATTAGGGAAGCTTCCATAAAAAAAGAACATATAGTCGCTGTATTTTTTGACTTGGAGAAAGCTTATGATACTGCATGGAAGTACGGTATTATGAATGATCTACATGACATTGGTCTTAGAGGCCGATTACCCATTTTTATAGAGAAATTCTTAGATGATAGACAGTTTCGTGTCCGAATGGGTTCAACCCTCTCTGATATTCATGAACAGGAGATGGGTGTTCCACAGGGCAGCATACTATCTGTCACACTTTTTAATATAAAGATTAACAGCATAGTAAAATGCATCAATCCAGGTGTGGATTGTTCGCTATACGTTGACGACTTTGTTATATGTTATCGTGCAAAAAACATGAATACTATCGAGAGACAATTACAACAATGTCTCAATAAACTTCAGACCTGGTCTGATGAAAATGGTTTTTAATTTTCTAAATCTAAAACTAATTGTATGCACATTTGTCAACTTCGTAAACATCATGAAGACCCTCATCTAACACTGGACGGGTCACCAATACCAGTAGTGGATGAGACAAAATTCCTTGGTCTTATTGTCGACCGTAAATTAACGTTTATACCACACCTTAAATCTCTTAACTTACTTAAAGTTGTTGCAAACACTAATTGGGGAGCAGATCGAAAAGTCCTCTTGCGACTTTACAGATCTCTTATCAGATCCAAGCTGGACTACGGCTCAGTAGTATATGGATCGACTCGCAAGTCGTACTTGCAGATGCTCGACCCTATACATAATCAAGGATTACGACTCGCCTTAGGTGCCTTTCGTACATCACCAGCCGAAAGTCTATATGTTGAAGCCAATGAACCATCACTGTCTCATAGACGAGACAAATTAGCTCTTCAATACGCCATTAAATTAAAGTCTAACCCTTCAAACCCAACTTTCGATAACGTTTTTCATCCTAGTTGTGAACCTCTTTTTGATCGAAAACCGAAGGCCATTCGACCATTTGGTCTTCGTATTAAACCAAAATTAAGAGACACTGAAATCGACCTAAATTTGATTGCCAAGTACAAAGTACCACAATTTCCACCGTGGACTTTGGAAACTCCAACAATTATTTTTGATCTTTGTAATAATAACAAATCCAGTACAGACCCTACTGTCTTTCAAAGCAAATTTAATGAAATTATATCGAAATACAGTGACTTTCAACATATCTACACAGATGGCTCTAAAGATGGAGATAAGGTAGCTGCAGCAGCTGTTCACAAACACAGCATAAAGAGCCGCCTGCCTGACAAGGCCTCTATCTTTTCAGCTGAACTTAAGGCAATTGAACTTGCCTTAAATTATATTCAGGAATCTGATGATGACCATTTCGTAATCTTTTCTGATTCCCTTTCATCTCTTCAAGCACTGGGTAATATGAAACATGATAACCCAGTTGTGCTTCAACTTTTAGAAAAATACAATTCTCTTATAATTGATAATGTTATTATTTTCTGCTGGCTTCCAAGCCATGTAGGAATACGTGGTAATGATAGAGCTGATAGTGCTGCTAAGGCAGCATTAGATTTACCTATATCTAATACCAAATTACCTTATACTGATTTTAAAAGTTGTATTAACACATATATTCGTAACTCTTGGCAAACCGCTTGGGATTTGTCCTTTAACAATAAACTCCATTCAATTAAACCGTTACTCGGAGAATGGCGTTCTTCTACTAGACCCATTCGTCGAGAGGAAGTTATACTAGCCCGGTGCAGGATAGGGCATACACGTTATACTCATTCATATTTATTACAAGGTGAGCAATTACCAGAATGTATACCCTGCTTTGCACCGTTAACGGTCAAACACATCTTATTGGAATGTGTAGACTTTGATCCTATGCGTCAAAGGTACTACAATGTTAATACTATGAAAGAGTTATATGATACTGTAGATTTTAGTCTTGTTTTAGATTTCCTCAAAGAGATCAGACTATATAAATCATTGTAATGTGTTCTTATATATTTATACTTGTTTATATACCCGTTGACGGGCATTTGTTGATTTACATACATACTTTATATTACACCTTATCATCCCTTATTTTTTAATAATTTTATCTTTATATATTTACATTAATTTTTAATTAATTCTTCATTTTCATTATTTTTTTGCGCACAATATGACCTATTTATGTGTCGACGTGCCGTAAAACACCATTCATTCATTCATTCTGTTGCATTTTGTCTTCAAGAAACTTTCTTGAAGACTAGTGATAAAATATCTTTTAAAAACTATTCATTGTATAACTATATTTGTGATACAGGTGATAAAGCTTCTGGAGAAGTTTCAATTCTTGTGAATCGAAACATTCCTCACAGAACTGTTGCGTTGAAAACTGGTTTGCAAGCTGTTGCGGTCAGTGTTACGATGCACAGAGTTATAACAATATGCTCCTTATATTTACCGCCCAGTTCTTCACTAGACCTTAAAGATCTAAATCACCTAGTTGCACAATTACCATCACCTTTTATACTCTTGGGTGATTTTAATGCACAAAACTACATTTGGGGTTGTAAGGATATAAACGATAAAGGCAAGAAAGTTGGGGATTTCTTAGCCGAAAATAATTTGTGTCTTTTTAATAATAACAAAATGATATATAGGGTCCTATAGAAACCACAGCGTCCGAACGTAGGTGGCAACGTAGGTCCGCACTGTACTGCAAACAAGGACTTGCAACTACAATGAAAGAGACAAAAAACAACAGAAAGGGTGGTAAAGACGGGGTGAGATTTTATATGCGCACAATCCTCGCTATCATCCTGTCTTCAGCTCCCAAATAGACAAGACAGTGTAAACAAAACTACATCCCATCAAAAGGAAATCTCTAACAATAAAGTCCACATCCAGAGAAACTAACTAAAGATATACATACAAAATGATAAACATCTCAGGATGTATCCAGAATCGTATGTGAAATCACATACTTATTTACATCCGGCAACAGGCTCTCATTCTTCCATTGATTTAAATATATGCGATCCAACGCTCTTGATGGATTTTTCGTGGAGTGTTGGAGACGACCTCTGTGGAAGTGACCACTTCCCCATATTTCTTGAAAATATCGGCCCTCCACTCCTCGAAAATACGAAACGATGGAAACTTCGCAAAGCTGATTGGGATACGTTTCAATCTCTTTGTGAGGAACAGTGAAAGCCTTCCGTTTTCGAGGATGTCGAAGACGCAACTGCTCTTTTTACCAAAACCCTTCATGATATAGCTGATCAAACTATTCCAAAAACCTCGGCAAATCCAAAACGCCCACATAAACCATGGTACGACGATGACTGCAAAAAGGCAGTCAACGATCGTAAAGCTGCATTAAATAATTTTAACTTGCGGCCAATTCAAAATAATTTAGATGCTTTTAGAGTTTTTCGTGCGAAAGCTCTTCGTACTGTTAACGATAGCAAGAGAAAATCCTGGAGATCTTATGTCTCTAGGAAGAACTCTCGCTCATCTCTTAAGAAAATAAACGGTAAAGGAAATTCTAGTTGTGTAAATTATCTTAAAACTGATAATGAGGATATTACATCTGCCAAAGATATTACGAACACTTTGGCAGCAACCTTTTCTCTTCTTCTGAAAAGTGTCCCTAAAAAAGGATCATGATACATCAGCTGGTCCTGATGATATCCATTATCAATTATTAAAACATTTACCTGAAACCTGTCTCTCTACACTTCTTGATATATTTAATAAGGGTTGAGTGACAGGAAACTTCCCTGATTCTTGGCGGGAAGCAATCGTTATTCCAGTCCGCAAACATGGAAAAGATCATACGGACCCAATAAATTATCGCCCTATTGCTTTAACGAGTTGTATATGTAAAACCATGGAACGAATGATTAATGAGAGACTCGTTTGGTATCTGGAATCCAACAAGCTGATAACAAAGTATCAAAGTGGATTCCGGCGCCAACGAGGCACAACAGACAATCTCATTCGATTTGAATCATTTATTAGGGAAGCTTTCGTAAAGAAAGAACATCTAGTCGCTGTATTTTTTGACTTGGAGAAAGCTTATGATACTGCATGGAAGTACGGTATTATGAATGATCTTCATGACCTTGGTCTTAGAGGCCGATTACCCATTTTTATAGAGAAATTCTGAGATGATAGACAGTTTCGTGTCCGAATGGGTTCAACCCTCTCTGACATTTATGAACAGGAGATGGGTGTGCCACAGGGCAGCATACTCTCCTGTCACCCTTTTTAATATAAAAATTAACAGTATAGTTAAATGCATCAATTCTGGTGTGGATTGCTCTCTATATGTTGACGACTTTGTTATATGTTATCGTGCAAAAATCATGAACACTATTGAGAGACAACTTCAACAATGTCTGAATAAACTTCAGACCTGGTCTGATGAAAATGGTTTTAAATTTTCTAAATCTAGAACAAATTGTATGCATTTTTGTCAACTACGTAAACATCATGAAGACCCTCATCTAACACTGGATGGGTCACCAATACCAGTAGTGGATGAGACAAAATTCCTTGGTCTTATTTTCGACCGTAAATTAACGTTAATACCACACCTTAAATACTTGAAGGCCAAGTGCCTGCCTTAAAGCTCTTAATTTACTTAAAGTTGTTGCAAACACTAACTGGGGAGGAGATCGTAAAGTCCTTTTACAACTTTGTAGATCTCTTACCAGATCCAAGATGGACTACGGCTCAGTAGTATATGGATCGACTCGTAATTTATACTTGCAGATGCTCGATCCTATAAAGAATCAAGGATTACGACTCGCCTTAGGTGCCTTTCGTACATCACCAGCCGAAAGTCTATATGATATAGAGGGTCCTATAGATACCACAGCGTCCGAACGCAATGGCATCGTAGGTCCGCACTGTACTGCAAACAAGGACTTGAAACTACAATGAAAGAGACAAAAACAACAGAAAGGGTGGTGAAGTCTATATGTCGAAGCTAATGAACCATCACTGTCTCATAGACGGGACAAATTATGTTTTTAATCCAAGTTGTGAACCGCTTTTTAACCGAATACCGAAGGCCATTCGACCATTTGGTCTTCGTATTAAACCAAAATTAAGAGACTGAAATCGACCTAAATTGATTGCCAAGTACAAAGTACCACAAATTCCACCGTGGACTTTGGAAACACCAACAATTATTTTCGATCTTTGTAATAGTAACAAATCCAGTACAGACCCTACTGTCTTTCAAAGCAAATTTAATGAAATTAAATCTAAATACAGTAACTTTCAACATATATACACAGATGGCTCTTAAGATGGAGATAAGGTAGCTGCAGCAGCTTTTGTTCACAAACACAGCATAAAGAGCCGCCTGCCTGACAAGGCCTCTATCTTTTCAGCTGAACTTAAGGCAATTGAACTTGCATTAAATTATATTCAGGAATCTGATGATGACCATTTTGTAATCTTTTCTGATTCCCTTTCATCTCTTCAAGCACTGGGTAATATGAAACATGATAACCCAGTTGTGCTTCAACTTGTAGAAAAGTACAATTCTCTTATAATTGATAATGTTATTATTTTCTGCTGGCTTCCAAGCCATGTAGGAATACATGGTAATGATAGAGCTGATAGTGCTGCTAAAGCAGCATTAGGTGTACATATATCTGATACCAAATTACCTTATACTGATTTTAAAAGTTGTTTTAACACATATATTCGTAACTCTTGGCAAGCCGCTTGGAATTTGTCAGTTAACAATAAACTCCATTCAAATAAACCGTTACTCGGAGAATGGCGTTCTTCTAGTAGACCCATTCGTTGAGAGGAAGTTGTACTAGCCCGGTGCAGGATAGGGCATACACGTTATATTCATTCATATTTATTACAATATGAGCAATTACCAGAATGTATACCCTGCTTTGCACCATTAACGGTCAAACACATATTGTTGGAATGTGTAGACTTTGATCCTATGCGTCAAAAGTACTACAATGTTAATACTATGACCGAGTTATTTTAGTCTAGTTTTAGATTTCCTGAAGGAAGCAGACTATAAAAATCATTATAATATGTTCTTGTATATATTTACTTTTTTATATACCCGTTTTCGGGCATTTGTTGATTTACATATATAGTTTATATTACTATCATATCATCCCTTACATGTAAATAGTTTTATCTTTATATATTTACATTAATTTTTAATTAATCCTTCATTTCATCATCATTCATCAGTTTTTGCGCACAATATGACCTATTTATGTGTCGACGTGCCGTAAAATACCATTTATGTGTCGACGTGCCGTAAAATACCATTTATTTATTCCTTCATTCTAAAATGATCATTAGCCGTTAAACAAAATTCAATTCAATGCAATTCTAAAATGATCAGCATGACATGACGTTGATCCTTGTCGAAACTTCTTTTGAGTAGGTTGGTCTTAAAACACCATTCATTCATTCTAAAATGATCAGTATGACATGACGTTCATCCTTGTCGAAAATTATTTAGAGTAGGTGGGTCATTTATGTATAGTAGAAAGAGAATTGGCCCGAAGACAGAACCTTTGGGTAAGTCTTTAGTGACTACTTGAAAACTATAATTGATATTGATATGGTGACTTGAAAACTATAATTGATATTGATATGGTGCTTTTTCTAAAGTGATCAACATGACATGATGTTGATCCAATTTTGCGTTTGTTATGTCGTTTGCATTTATTATTGCTTTTGCTTTCTTCTTTGTCTGTTTGTTTCTGTGTTTTGTGGTTGACTACTTTCTATGGTGGCTGATATGTGCCATCTCGCCGAGCGAAAAGACGCCGGGCGAAATAACGAAAAAATGCCCTTTTTCGTCTTTTCGCGTGGCGTCTTTTCGTCTTTTCGCCTTCCTGTTGACATGCGCATCTCCTCTTTTATTATACTATACATAGTAGCAGAGTTGTTTCCCTTATACAAGTTTTGCCATTTACGAGGGAAAAGTCTTCAGGTAAGTCTTCACACACATGAGGTATACAATTACCAGTTCCTATGCATGTTGCATGTTTTTTGTACCTTTAGCTACGGGCACTCGTCTAAAATGGGTGACAGTCTTGGCGATGGAAAATATTTGTATAATTTTGAATCAGTTCTGACAATTGTGTGTGTTATTATTATTTTATTCCCGGAAAGCACGTTAAGGTAGATGGATTTTAAATGTGCATATAGATATATGCCGATATACCCAGTTATCTCACAGGATTCATAGCTGTGACGAGCCCTTAAAGGGACTGGAGGCGATCTGGAATAGTGATTCAGGTGACAATCCAAATACAAATAAAAGCTCTCATAATGTACTTCAATTTCAAATGAAATGTGCATATATAAGCATTAATTTTAGCCGCATAATACCTTTTTTAATTATTGTTGATGAAAATAAAAATATAATATACTTTATAATTTAAACATGTATAGCCCCAGATAAGATACGTATCTGCCTAAAATAGATCTAGTAAATAAATCCAAATATTAAAAGCATGATTAATAATGTCCATGCGTACCAAATATGATTTACGAACAAGGTCAAAATATGACGGGTACAGACTGAGGTTCACTTTTTCCCCCCCATTCATTTAACATTGTTTATATTCCCACAGTTGGAGAATGTGTCAAAATAGTAAACAATAAACGATTTCTGTGTAATTTCTGCTCTGTACACGCCAACATCCTGTTACGTCATACAGGATGTTTGTGTTTTGTTTTGTAAGACAATGTAGAGAAACTCATACTGGAAAGGTAGTAAGGTTAGTAATTGCTTTTGTTAAGAGTTCAATGTTATTTGAGACTTGTAATTAACCTGTTTTATGCCCCCGCTTGGGGTGGCGGTTATGCTCCCACTTGGGGTGGGGGTGAGGCATATAGATTTGCATTTGTACGTCCGCCCCAATAACTTGTGTCGCGCGATCCCTCAACTATTTAACCCATGGTCGCCAAACTTTACAGAAATGTTAACCAGCAAATGAAGATGTACACCTGGGTTTTCGATTTTGTTTTGGACCAATTAGGTCGCCAAACTTTTCAGGAATGCACTATGGCATAGTGACCTTAGTGGGGGCATCCGTATTCTATGAACACATTTTTTCTTTTAATTTAATTTTTAATCTGTACAGTAGAGCTTTGCGGTCTTTCTTGCACAATCTTGAATTATACCTTAACGGATATTTTTAAAAAACATAGAGTTTTAATGGTTGGCAAGTAGCGCGGCGGATTTGTAACCGGAGGCCCCGAATCAATCCTCCGTGGTGCCACTGAGTTTCGTCGGTGTGTTCTTGGGCAAGACACTTTCCCTTAGCCCCGGCCGTCGGATGGGGACGTAAACCGGGCGGTCCCGTGTATCGGTCTATCCTCCGAGCACGTTAAAGAACCATAGGAATCTATTCGATAATAAGAGTAGGGCACGGTTCCCGGATTCCTATGTATCCTTCCCCTCTCTCTGGGGCGGCTCTAAATAACCTATACTGTGTTGATGAGCCGTTAAACAACATTCAATGGTTGGCAAGACATGGGACAATGTTCATATGCTCACATATATATTTTGTTTAAGTGATATAAAACACCATTATTTACTTTATTATAAACCGGTTTCATTATGATAAAGATTTCCATTTGATTTAAGTAATAGATAGAGTATGGTCGCATTGAGTTGGTTAATTTAAACATCGAGATGGGCGTAGCATGTCCATTGCAGTTCCCTGCCATACGCTAACTTCCAATAACTGCCAGTGTCAATAACTGCCAGTGTTTTTTTAACTTTTGGTGGAAGGGGTCGGGGCACTTTAGAGGGGATAAAATCGACGTGAATTGGGAATAAGGGGAATTTTGGCAATGTTAAAATAAAGAAAAACGATAGTATTTTTTATATGTATTAAGTCTCAGTCTTTCATTTAATATTAAATTCACATCACATCAAGAACATGTTTGAAGGACAGGTTATGTATGGTCAACTAGGAAACAACATGTAAAAGTTAAAAAAAGAAAATATTTGAATGAGGGGATTTTTTTCTCAGAAAAAAGGGGAGAAAACATAATTTTTGCGGAGGGGAATGGGGCTCAATTTCGGACCCAAATTACTCTTAAAAAAACACACTGACTGGTAGTTGTAGTACACCATTTTTTCCGACAGGTGTTATTTTAAATTAAACGATTTACACCTGTGCTATTTCAAAGGTAATTTTTCAGTGACCATGCTACAATTACTATTATATTACAATGGTAAGCTGTAGGAGGTTAAACACAAGAGTCCCCCGAGGGCCTGTATCCTCTAATGGCTGTATACATTTAGTGCAATTCACAGTAAAAAACAAAGCTTCCATATTCTAAAAAAAATAAAGGGGGTATGGGGGGATGACTAGGATGGTTTGTGGTGTCAGAAAAACGTCACACTTATACAAACTAAATGATAAAACAATGGTTTAATTTCAAAGAAACCCATCAAAGCTAAACGATAAACAAAAACAATCCCGGAATTTATAAATGAGGTTCTCGGCTTTTTCATTTCTGTAAAATTAATTGGCTTTTTGTAAAATAACATATATATATAATTTCTGATTTGAAAATATGGGAGCGACGCATGAGATTGAGGCAATACTTCTATGAAGATGACGAGGACGATGTCGATGACGATTATAAAAGTAGGAAAAATTAGTCGTTATGGACACCAAATGCCGGAAGAGATAAGTGGCTGGATGCATATATTAAGAGCGTCAAAGATGGTGTCATTACGGGGTTGACAAGAAACTTCCGGTCAAACTTAACAAGAGACGAAGAAGACGTCATGAGAGAGCTCTTCAACGAGGTCTCAATACTTATACGGCCGGTGGATAAAAGCTCGGGAATTGTTGTCATGGATACCGCGGATTACGTGCACAGACTCGAGAAGGAAATGACTGATAACGCCACCTACAGTGAGGTTAATCAAGACAGGACCAATACAATAGAGAATAAAGTGGAAAAAAATAGCTAATGGTTTGTACACAAAAGGTTCAATCCGGTAAACTCCAAGGTAACTCAGAACTACATAAAACTGATATCCCACGTACAATTGTTAATGGACGAAACCATCCCATAGAGAGGATGGCAGAAATAGTCGAAAATGAGTCTCGCGCTCATGTTACCTCACTGCCGACCTAAAGATACCACGGATTTCCTGAAGAAGTTGGGGAACATTAAACAGCCACTTCCGGAGGGCACCATACTTTTCTGTCTTGATGTGAAAACCCTATATCCCAGTGTTCCGAGAACTGAAGCACGAATTGCAGCCAAGGAGGCATTGGACCGACGATTGGACAAACGAATTCCAACTGAAACCGTCCTTTCTATGATGGACACTGTGCTTGAAAGTAATACTATATCATTCGCTGGGAAACATTACATACACAAGGAAGGGACAGCGAAAGGATCTCATCTGCATCAACGTTCTTGGGCTCCTGGGAAACTGAACTGTTCCAAAGATCGTTAAAACAACCATTGTCGTTCTTCCGGTTTGTCGATGACGTATGGGAACTGTGGACTCACGGTATAGAGGAACTAAAGGCGTTTCATGAATTCGAAAACCAAATCCATCCGCGAAACCAACTAGAGCTGCGGTATTCATCTGACAAGCTAGAGTTCATAGATGTGCTGACCAGAATCAGCAATAGATCACTAAAAACAGAATTGTTCACAAAACCTACTGATAAACATCATTATTTACATCATGAACCTTCCCATCCGGCATCTACAAAAAAAGCTATTCCATTCGGTCTAGGAGTTAGGATAAAACGGATATGTTCAGAAGATTCTAGCTATCAAAAGCACAGAGCGGACTTTAAGACACAGTTGCAACGGAGAGGGTATGATGGGAAGTTTGTTGAGACAGAACTAAAGAAAGTAGATGCAAAACAACGGGATAACTTGTTATAGTACAACAGCGGTAAAAAAGAAACCAAGAGAATTCCCCTAGTCCTGACGTTCTCTAGAGCATTACCAAATATAGGTCGAATTCTGCGAAAACACCTACCTACGCTTCATACTTTCAACAGAATGAAAGCAATCTTCCCGGAACCACCAATAATAGCGTTTCGAAGGGACAGTAATTTGCAAGACATACTGTTACACAAAAAGCACAATAGGCAGTTCTTAACGGAGTCCAACACGTGCCACCCATGTGGAGCGAAGCGATGTTGCATAATTATGCCCGTACATCATGGAGTGTGTAACGTTCACCGATGTAAACGGGAATAAATACAAACTGAGGAACTTGATTACCTGCAAATCAACCAATGTATGTTATGCAGTGTACTGTATGTGTTGCCAGGGATACATCTATGTGGGAGAGACGGGCGACACCCTGTATCAGAGACATTTGCTGAACCTATCCCGAATACGGACACAGTACAACGATCCGGTGGCAGCACACTTTACACAGATGGACACAGTATCAGTGATTTTAGGGTGATGGGTTTGGGCAAACTGAATGGGGACGAGCAATACCGGAAAACCATTGAGCAGTTATGGAAGAGTAAGCTGCGAACATACCGGCCATATGGGAATAGCGCGCCATGATACACGCGACGTTAAGACGCGCCAACAAGTCCGAAAGCTTGAGTTAAATATTAAATTTAACATAGAGTCTTTATATATATATTTATATATATATTAAAAACTTGTTTTATTTTCTTGAAGTTTTTGTGTATTATTATCTGTAGTAAGTCGAAGTAATTCTGGCTTAATAATTTCAGATGAAATAGTTTTTAATTTAATAATCCACGATATAGACAATTTAAATAATACTTACATACCGTCGGGCATATCCTGACAAATCAAACATAACACTACACTGAACAAAATTGCTAAGTATCAACTTTTGTATCTTAATTAATTTTCTTATTTTAAATATATTTTAGAATAGATATATGATAATTATTTTGTTTTGACCCATAGTTTGTAAAACATTTATTTTTTGCTTAAACTGTTACATCTTTTGAGAGTTACCCTCCCTTTATATGAAAACATGAAATGTACTGATAAAACACATAACATGAGTCAAAGATCGCTTAAAGATATAAAATTCTAAAAATTGGTATATAATAGAAAAAAAAACATAAAAAATTGACCCATTTATCGCAGATTTTCCGTCTATAAAAAAAAATGAAATATGGATAATCTTAAATTACCTCCCTTTACATTGACAATTGTTTGAAATTCAAGTAACTGTAATTCAGCGTTAACATTAAATATTTCGAAAAATTCTTTTGCAAACGCATTTGTAGTGGTAATGGTAGTAAAACATAATGTCAAAATAATTTTAACTGGCATATTTTAGAATTAGGAACATCGGAAGCTTCATTAATTAGAAGTACTTAATAAAATCCTATATACACAGTTGTATAAGTGTTATAACTTATTTCTAAGAAAGCACATTGACTTAAACGTTTTTAAATATGATCATGGAATCAGACTAGACGATTTACACTCGTTATTTTGCAGTTTAATCGTATCTCTAATCAAGCTCAAAATACACAAAACAATGAGAATATTATTGACATTTTCTTAGGTTGATACTTAGCAATTTGGTTTAGTATATACATAGTCGTTAGCCGTGAGAAGCGAGGCTCTTATGTGTCCTACCTGTATTTCAAAGCAAAGAACTCATGGCTCTACGGTAGGTAGATACTACCACAAGAGCCATGTTTCTCACGGCTACCCTATACCGAAACAAAGCCACCATGACACGTACGCTGGTCGACCCAAGTTACGCAAGCGCCCAATAGCTAACGTAATGTTACGCTAAAACTTTACGTTATACGTAGACTTTAGTGAAGCGCAATTTTTACTTCGATAACATAGCACAAAATAACGATTTTTTTTAACTGAAAGACATGTAATTGGTCGTTTATACTATGTAGATAGTAACTGTTTATCAGAAGAGAAAACAAGATTCTGCAATTTTAGCGTTGCATAAAGGGTTATTAAAATGTGAGAAGTTGCAGTCGAAATAGCCGCATGCGTCTTCCATAGATAAGAACATGTTGAACATCTTCTAGGACACCGCACTTTCTTATATTTGACCATTTAGGTTTACCACCACCAATTACATGTAATCCTCCGATTCGAATGTAGTTCCTATTATAAAAAGTAATCCCTCCTCTTTTGATGGAAAGGGGCATTATAAGTAGGGGGAAATAGCCCATTTCTATTCAGTTTCGTTTTTGTATGTATAAGAAGTGTTTTCATAAGTTTTTATGGCTGATTGGTGAGTATTTTCCAACTTTTGAATCTGCAGGTCTACATACATACACTATATAGGATACTATCAATGAAAACAGCTGTAAATTTGATCTGTTTCGTCAACAAACGAAAATTTCCTGTGATTATTCATGTGGAATGATATTGCTTTATCAATACTTGAAATGAAGTTAAAGTAAATCATCAATATGTGACATTTTAACATTGAGGTCTATGTGGAACGTAATTGATGTTTTCATACCTTTATTTCGTTTAGGATGGAAGACATATTAGAAAAACTTGGATTGGCGAGATTGCTGACTGTATTTGAAAGTAATGGTGTAAGTATTATTATACATATACTTTGTAATTTACATGCCGACTTGTTTGGTACAATAGTTTGATTGTACATATATTGAAAATAGATTTACAATTGATTCGCATTTTCGTTTAATATGCATAAACGACGAAATAAATGCGAATCAATTCTTAAAGAAGAAAACATTTGCATAGATTCCAAGATTACGCGATTGGGAGGGTAAGGAGGGTAACATTAGAAAAAATGCTGCCCTCCAGTGACGTCACACCAGAGTGACATTAAAATTGCATACGACAGTGCCATATTTTAACTAGCAGTCAATGGAAATTTAACATGGGAAAATGACCCATAATAAAACATAATGTACACAGTGTTGAATGACAATTCCATTACATTAGATGCTGAACACTGAGATTGTACCAATGTATGCTTACCATTTTCCCCTTATTCTTCAGATGGCAATATTCCAGTTACCTTCGAAGAACTTCTTGCTTTCATAAGTGGTGCAGACAAGATACCACCGTGTGGCTTTTCAAAGAAGATTGACATAGTTTTATGAGCAAGAGGAAGAAGTGTATAGGTTTCCCTATGTTTCAACATGTTCATTGGAGCTGTACCTGCCTAGATCGATGGATGAACCAATATTATTCAAGGCTCTCATGTTGAGATCATTGAAAGAGTCGTTGGGATTTGAAAAAATATAGATGTAGAAAACTTGTAGCGACTACTCCGCTGAAACTACTTCGAATTATGAAACGTCACAGGAATGTTGCTCTTGATAACCAATTGATCCTAGCAAAATTTCAGGTCATCCGGAAATTAAAGATGGCCGCCACGAATAAAAAAAGTTTGTAGTGACTATTTTTTGAAAAGTATAAGTGATATTGATATGAGACTTTTTCTCAATTGATCAGCATGGCATGTTGTTGGTCCTTGTTGAAACTAATTTTGATTCATCATTAAACATGGCTGCCAGCGGCATTCTTTTGTATAGTAAAAACTTGTAGCGACTACTTCTCTGAAAATACTTGAAGGATTTTCATGATTTTGATATCTAGTTGATCCTAGCTAAATTTCAGGTTGCCGGAATTCAAGATGGTCTCCAGGGCTAAAAATAGATTTTGTTTAAAAAAAAATAATGTAGCAACTACTTCTTGAAAACTGAAGTGATACCATTTTTTAACTGATCAGCATGACATGATGTTGGTCTTTGTTGAACATTATTTTGATTTTGACCTTAAACATGGCTGCCAGTGGCCATCTTTATTTACATAAAGTTATATAGTAAAAAGCTGTAACGACTACTCCTCTGAAATTACTCGACAGATTTTCAATAAAACTTCACAGGAATGCTGACCTAGCTTTTCAAACTATCAGTATAGCTTCAAGGTCATTGATCGCTTTTTAATGCATGTAGGCTTGACCGCGGATAGTTTCCTGGGTCGTTGTAGCCTTTTTTAACACTAATCTAACCATTACGTAATAACTAGTGCACATATTTAATACCAAGTGCTGAATAAAAAAGGCCAATACTCAGGTGAGCGCTATAGGGCCATCATGGCCATCTTGCCCACTTGTATTTAATTCAAATTTATAACCTGTACTTTAATAAAAAAAATATCTAGTTAACCTGTTTGACGTCTGAACTTTGAAGACAAACTGTCAGATTTTGAAACAGTTTATTGGTAATTTTCAGGATTTTGTAGAAACAGAATAGTTATTTTAAAAAAAACTCGTTTCCTTTAAATATGGGCCAATTTAACTAGGTCAATATATCAAATATGTTGCCACCTTCATGGAATTTTATTTTCCAGTCAACTCTCAATGATTTTATTTTCATATTTGTGGGCAAATAGTTTTTAGCTTGTCTGTGGTTACCGGTACACACACAACTGTACTTTGAGCAGAAGTGACCGCAATATCCCTTAAAGCATAACACTATATTTGTTATGGTATGATTCATTTTACTTTGAATCATGTCTATGTCATCCTTATGAACCTCATGAGCTTTTTTAAGCTCTACCAGACACCTGACTTTAACTGACAGTGCAAACCTGTTTTTCATATTTGACTTGTGTCGCCCATGGAACATTGTAGAACTGAATGGTGCCTTATTTATTACTCTTTTAAGGGAATTGCTTAGATGTCTTATGTCTTTTAAGTGTACGACTTTTGTACCTTGTCCTTTATCAACACCACTATGCCACTTAGAGTCACCATCACCAGTGTAGTATGCAACATTTAAATCAGTTTTTATATCATTTGTCACAATGTCATTCCATTTCGCTTCATTTCCGATTGGACTCGCCTTAGGTGCCTTTCGTACATCACCAGCCGAAAGTCTATATATTGAAGCTAATGAACCATCACTGTCTCATAGACGGGTCAAGTTAGCCCTTCAATATGCCATTCAATTAAAATCTAACCCTTCAAACCCAACTTTCGATAATGTCTTTAATCCTAGTTGTGAACCTCTTTTTGATCGAAAACCGAAGGCCATCCGACCATTTGGTCTTTGTATTAAACCAAAATTAAGAGACACTGAAATCGACCTAAATTTGATTGCCAAGTACAAAGTACCACAAATTCCACCGTGGACTTTGGAAACACCAACAATTATTTTCGACCTTTGTAATAGTAACAAATCCAGTACAGACCCTACTGTCTTTCAAAGCAAATTTAATGAAATTAAATCGAAATACAGTAACTTTCAACATATACACAGATGGTTCTAAAGATGGAGATAAGGTAGCAGCAGCAGCTGTTGTTCACAAACACAGCATAAAGATCCGCCTGCCTGACAAGGCCTCTATCTTTTCAGCTGAACTTAAGGGTGACCACTGCTGAGGTTTTGGATTTTTGCACTTCCGGAAATTTACATTTGTTATATTTCAAAAATTATAATAAAACTGGAAAAAATAATTATACAGTAACAAACTCATGCCCAATAGGGATATTTTAGTGCAAAAAAAATGAACATTTTTAAGATTTTTTTTTTTACCTCACATTTTGTGCCCAAAATTGACAATTTTAACATAAGCCAAAATGGGGGGTAGGGGTACAAAAGATGGTATTTCTCAAAAACCGTTTAAGATATTCACTTAATTTAAACTTTATTACAAAGACATGTGTTAGGATATACAGAGACAGCTATACAAAGTATTGTTCCTATTATTTGTTACAGACCTATGCCGTTATATGTCAGAGCTCGTCCAAATCTAAAAAAGCAAATTTTTTCTCAGTTTTTATTGAATATCTTTCTTATATGCACACCGACCCCCAATTTTTATTTTTTCATTCTAAAACTCAGGTCTTATACATATTGTAGACAAAAAATCTCAAAAAGTTAACTGTTCCTTTATCATGAAAAATTGATTTATCACAAATTTAAAAATGCAATTTATAGTAAACTGGGTGGGGTAATGACAAGGGATGTAATAATTGTTCAGATGGTGAGAAAAATACCACAACTCTTAATTTTTCGTCCTAAAGTATGAACTATTACATTAAAAAAGACGGAAAATCGATACCTGTTCTGCAAACCACACTACACACATATAAGTTGCCATACACAATTTTCAGCTGATTCAGAATTTAAAACCACACTGTGAGAGTGTATTACTAAAGATTAATTTTGCGAAAAAGTTATATCACCGACCCATCATTATTTTTCCAGAAACTAACTAGTAATATGTTAGTCTTCATAAAAAACAGGGAAAAAAAAAATTCTATCTGTTCTGATATTCACCAGAGGGCACCCTTAAGGCAATTGAACTTGCCTTAAATTATATTCAGGAAACTGATGATGACCATTTTTAAATCTTTTCTGATTCCCTTTCATCTCTTCAAGCACTGGGGAATATGAAACATGATAACCCAGTTGTGCTTCAAATTTTAGAAAAGTACAATTCTCTTATAATTGATAATGTTATTATTTTCTGCTGGCTTCAAAGCCATGTAGGAATACGTGGTAATGATAGAGCGGATAGTGCTGCTAAAGCAGCATTAGTGTCACAAAATGTCACGGGTAGAGCGTATCGGTCGTTCATAGCTCTTGTAAGTTATCGGTTACACCCAAATCTATTGTTCGAGTTGAAACAATTTCACAATATTCATGATCTATTCATGTAACACGTAAAAGCGTGCACATTTCAAGTGGCCACCAGAAAGGCCGTGTCATAAGTTTAGTTTTGTGCTAATGCATGTAAACGTATAGGTATATTTTCCTTAAACGGCAAAATTGTATAAGGGGCCTCTCGTGTAGTTTCAATACTGCATACTTAGCCACGTTTGTCACGGACTGAACGGGGGAACTAATGATTTGGGCGTAATGTTTGCTATAAAACCCATTGTCTTCTAGCTCTCGCCGGGATGATCGATAGTACATTGTTGGAACAGAGATTGGACGGCAAAATTCATAGGAACATGTGGTTAGTAGTTTTGTTAAACTTTTATCGTATATTTGTATTCAGTGGGCGGCGCCATCTTGTTTGGCGGTTACGACATCCGGTTAGCATTGATGTTTCTCAAACATAACTTTAGACTAGCATATGATTTTGAAATTACTTTATTAGATGTAATTATTGTAATTGATCATTAATTGTAAAACAATATTAATTTGATAACAGTGGATAATAGGTGCATTAGTTAACGCTGACGTATAACTCAGTGATTGTAATACACGATTGTTAACATTAGTTAACGATGAGATGAGTGACAAGAATAAATGTTCGACGCGTATGCATGGCGTTGTATGATGTGGTCATTAGTTAGCATGCGTGCATGCATAACTCAGTGAGTGTAATATATGAGTAATTTGATCATGTTTATATTACATGTATTAGGGGCATTGATTAACAGCGACGTACATAGCGTTTACATGGCGTTGTAGAATATGTATACATTGCTACTCATCATTAGTACAGCTTACATATATTAATTGAATAATGATTTGTTTGGGTAATGATAATTATGCAAGATTGTTATGTTTGTCAACCGACATCTAAAACGTATGTATAATTACAGCCTAAGCCATCCAGGGTTGGAAATAAGCCATCCAGGATATAAGCCATCTAGGGTTGGATATCCAAGAGTGGAGCTAAGCTTCCACGATTAACGTTTACGAGCGGTGGAGACGGTCCCCGTACCTGCGTCAGCATGGCCAGGTTTTACTAACGACAAACCACGGGACACAAGGTGGGCCCGTTACCAGTCCTCACTGGAGGAATATCACTCACAATCTCAGTGGAGATTAACTATCATTGCATCGCGTCATCAACCCTTACAGAAGGCATTTGATGACAATCATCCATTGAATTCGCGCATCATCATCTTCATGAGCTCTCGCGCATCACAGTTATCGCGCTAGATCAACATTGTTAAAGCTTTAACAACACTTTAGTGTCTTAGACATTCAGTATTTATAACAATACTAAGAACGTCTTAAACGTTCATGAGAACATTCTTCATAGTTCATTTGTGTATTCGCTTGTTTTTTTAGATAATTGTATATATATTAAACATATTTTAAAAGTTGCATTAAACTTATGTAAATGCATTCACTGTCATTGATTCTTTCCTGAGTTAGCCCAACCACTAAGGTCATCCTGTGACAATTAGGTTTACATATATCTGATACCAAATTACCTTATACCGATTTTAAAAGTTGTATTAACACATATATTCGTAATTCATGGCAAGCCGCTTGGGATTTGTCAGTTAACAATAAACTCCATTCAATTAAACCGTTACTCGGAGAATGGCGTTCTTCTAGTAGACACATTCGTCGAGAGGAAGTTGTCCTAACCCGGTGCAGAATAGGGCATACACGTTATACTCATTCATATTTATTACAAGGTGAGCAATTACCAGAATGTATACACTGCTTTGCACCGTTAACGGTCAAACACATATTGCTGGAATGTGTAGACTTTGATCCTATGCGTCAAAAGTACTACAATGTTAAAACTATGACCGAGTTATTTAATACTATAGATTTTAGTCTAGTTTTAGATTTCCTGAAGGATGTCAGACTATATAAATCATTATAATATGTTCTTGTATATATTTACTTTTTTATATACCCGTTTTCGAGCATTTGTTGGTTTGCATATATGGTTTGTATTACTACCATATCGTCCCTTATTGTTTAATAGTTTTATCTTGATATATTTACATTAATTTTTAATTAATCCTTTATTTCTTCATCTTTTATCAGTTTTTGCGCACAGTATGATCTATTAATGTGTCGACGTGCCGTAAAACACCATTCATTCATCATTCATTCATTTCCGATTGATTCGGCTTCTCCTAAGTTTGCTGTACAGTGACCTAGATGATTTTTTAACTTTGTGCCAACAGGACATAAGGTACCTATTATAAGTTTCTCTTTGGTGTTTCACACATGGTTGTTGTAACTATTGTACCTGCCTGAAATGGCGTGCTCTCCGAGTTGAAGAGGGGATTGTTGTAACAAGAGTCGCCTTCAAGTAGAACTTGAGAACTGTCTTTATGACCACAGAGCATATTTTCCTATTTTTAACGTAGCCCTTAGTTCTCCCATGTCTTGTTGGTTAAGAGTTTTTACAGCTTTACCTACTTTATTTGAAAGCTTTTGCATTGAACTTTTCGAAGGTGGTATAATATCAGCATTTGCTAATATTCTGCAAGCCCCGTGTTATTGACCGGAGTAGTCCTGAGACCTAATTGGACGCCAACATTTACTTTAGCTGCTTTTCTACCTCTTTTATTATGCCCCCAAAGGGTGGCATATAGTAGTCGGTGCGACTACTATATGTCTGTCCGTTCGTGACTGTTCGTCCCCGTTCGTCTGTACAATCGTGTCCGCTTCATAACTCTGACAATATTGGACGGATTTTCAAATAACTTCGCCCAATTGCTCACCACAACAAGACGACGTGTCGCGCACAAAATACAGGTCTGTGGCGTCAAGGTCAAAGGTCAAAACAAAGTGCTTTCGTGTCTGGTTAATAACTCTGACAATGATGGACATATTTTCAAATAACTTTGCGAAATTGCTCAGCACAACTAGACGACATGTCGCAATCAAAACTCAGGTCCGTGGCTCCAAGGTCAAGGTCAAACTTAAAGGTCAAAGGTCAAAACAAAGTGCTTTCGTGTCCGGTTAATAACTCGTGACATTCATGGGCAGATTTTCAAATAACTTCTCACAATTGCTCACCACAACAAGACGACGTGTCGCGCACAAAATCCAGGTCTGTGGCTCCAAGGTCAAGGTCAAAATTCAAAACAAAGTGCTTTCGTGTCCGGTTAACAACTCTGACATTCATGGACAGATTTTCAAATAACTTGACACAATTGCTCAGCACAACTAGACGACGTGTCGCGCACAAAACTCAGGTCCGTGGCTCCAAGGTGAAGGTCACATTTAGAGGTCAAAGGTCAAATTGTGTCCAGTCAGTAACTCTGGCATTCCTGGACGGATATTCAAATAACTTGGCATAAGTGCTCAGCACAACCAGACGACATGTCGCGCACAAAATCCAGGTCCATCGCTCTAAGGTCAAGATCACACTGAGATGTCAAAGGTCAAATCATGTCCGGTCAATAACTTGCATTTCTTGACGGATTTTGAATTAACTTGGCACAAGTGCTCACCACAACATGATGTGTCGCGCAAAAAATCCAGGTCCGTGGCTTCAATGTCACATATAGGTCAAAGGTCAAATCGTGTCCGGTCAATAACTCTGGCATTCCTGAACGGATTTTCAAATTACTTGGCACAAGTGCTCAACACAATAAGACGATGTGTCGAGCACACATCCAGGTCTGTGGCCCAAGGTCAAGGTCACACTTAGAGGTCAAAGGTCAAATTGTGTGAGACAATAACTCTGGTATTCCTGGATGGATTTTCAAATAACATGTTTTCATTTATTTCTTAATTGTTTTGTGATTTCTTTTTGATGATTTTTTGAAATGATTTTTTTTTTGATTTTTTTTTTAATTCGATGGATTGAATTTGTTTTGTTTTTTAAATTGATTTTTAATGTATTGATTGATTGCTTTTTTTTAATATTTTAATAAATCTGTTGGTTTCATATTTCTCCAAGGTCAAGGTCACACTTACAGGTCACTTATGGGGCATTTGTCACTTACTGTGACATTTCTTGTTTGTTTTTATGTCTTAGTATAGTTTGTAATATTGACTAACGTAACCACATTTTGAACATTTTAGGCGTTCTTGCCAAGCGAGACCCCGTCTACGAGAGGCCTCGGGATCAATATTCAGTTCACCATCACAGGCATTTTTGCTTACGCAGTATTTTGTTTATTTCCGAGTTAAACATTTCTTGTAACGGCTTTTGGCAGTACAGTTTGTTGGTTAGCAAACACTAATAAATGTGATCCTTTGGGAGCAACAAACACAATTAAGAGAATAAAGCAGCAGACTCGGTTGTATTGAGTCTGTTCATGGGAAGTATTAGCAAATTGCAAGTTTATGAACCAGGTTCGACATTTGGGATTTCACACCTTTCTGAGGGTAAAGGTGCCATATCTTGTGTATTATATAATATGAGAAAATTTCAGAACTTTTGTCACTGCCTTGACGGGCATTTGTTGATTTACATACATAGTTTATATTACACCTTATCATCCCTTATTTTTTAATAGTTTTATCTTTATATATTTACACTAATTTTTAAATAATACTTCATTTTTCATCAATTTTTGCGGACAATATGACCAATTTATGTGTCGACGTGCCGTAAAAGACCATTCATTCATTGTCACTGGCATGGTCTCTAGCGAAATATAAAAGATATTTCTTTACAAAATTGACCATTTTTGTCTCTTGTAAAGAAAAATAAAATATAATGCATATTAAAGCTAAAAAACAAAGAAAGTTTGCTCTTTTTTCCTTGTTTTTCTTCCCCTTTAATGTTAAAAAATGAAAATGTCAGTTTTTATTTCTCATTGAATGCCATTTTTAGGTTAAATGGTTTAATTTGAAAGCGGTAAGACAGTTTTGAATTTCATATTTGGCGGAATTTCCAGTAAAATACCATATTTCTTATATTGCCCAAAAAAACTTATGAAATCCCAGTTCAATCAGTAGGGTAAGTGTGAGGTTTGGTGCACCCTAGAACCGGTTTAAACCCCCATTGACATTTGTTGCCACTGACCGTTCCAAGGCGGTAGCCCTATTGTCAACCCTTTTGTGTTTGTGATGTCGTTTGCATTTTTTATTACTTTTGCCTTCTCGTTTGTCTGTTTGCGTGTTTGTTTTTGTGTTTTGTGGTTGACTGTCGTCATTGAATGCTGCTTTCCCTGTCCGATATTTTCATATGTCTTGTGTGACCGTTTGCATCACCATACAAAAAGGTCATTTTGAGAGATGTATTACTTTCTTATAGCTAAAACTTTGCATATTTACTGGAAATAGGTTGTTATCAGCAAAGTAGGCCACTGGGGGTTTAAACCGGTTCTATGGTGCACCAAACCTCACACATACCCTACTGTCTTCCCATTAAAACAGGACAGTGTAAATAAAGAAATCCCCGCCATGATCTCATCTCTAACCAACAAGGCAGCATCAATAGGCAATATAAGTAAAACACAAATATGCTCGTGTAAATATAATACAAAAAAAAGAACTAGTGGAGCAGGGAAGAAAGGAAGCAATGGCAACCTTACAAAAATGTCTTAAAAGTGTGTGATAAATTGTTTTAGTAATGTGTATGAATATGATCCACCACCTTTGTATTCAAGGTCGGAAAATTGTTAATTTAAGTTTTTTAAAATGACTTAAGATTACTTTGATCTAAGTATGTATTCGTAAATTTAAAAAAGGCTTTTTTAAATGTACCCCTCTACTTCATATTCATGAAAAAGTCTGTCCAAAAAAGATCTAACTTCATCCTCTTCTTCAAGTATTGATTTTGCTCTTCAAGTTTCTTTTTTTCATCATCCACTCCCTAGGTCTATTCCATCCAAAAAGATGGATAGCCATCGTGTTGTATTCACCCTCCTCTTTCTTGGCCCACCGATTTATTGCAACAACTAGTGCTTGTTTACCTATCATATCTGCTCCAAATAGGTATAGTATTTTTCCTTAAACAGTATGCTCAGGTATTACACCTGTTTCCAATAGATGTATTTGTCGTTCTAAATTAGCATTCATTTTCCCCATTTTCTTTTTTATATATAATATTTTCCTTAAGAGAGTTTCAAAAAATTATATAATACAAAGAAATTGAAGCAGGTGTAAAAAACACTATCGGTTGGTATAAAAAAACAATAGCCTAGAAAGCCAAAATGAATGTACTCAATGACTTGGCAGAAGCCACAGCAACAAGAGAATAAACCATTAAGGGCACGACAAGAACGATCAGAGACAAACATCAAACGCCATCGTCCCAAAGGGCTTTAGGTAGGCGTCATCATAGGGTCCACAGCCTGTCCGGTCATCGTACAATTATATTGGAAAGCATAGTGGCAAACTGTAAAAGGGTCCACCACCAAGCATGCAGTACGTTCCAAAATGATAGGGTCATAATCTATTTTGATAAACTTTTTAACAAGTTTAACAAAGATAGTATGAAAGTGATCATGACCAAGAATCTTACGAGGTTTATCAATCACATCACCATAGAAGTCAGGTTATGATAGTACTTGTCGCAGAAGAGTCCTACAATTACTTTTATATTTGGAAAGAAGAGCTGGGTTATGATAATAAAATTTGCAAAGGTTTTACGAAGTTTATGGTAACGGTCACCCTGATTGAGTAGCATTTTAGTTATACAAAGATTACAAATATTAAAGTCCTCAACTCGAGTAAAGCTCTTGAAAAAAGAATAAAAGAGTATGATAATGGACCTTTGGAAACGGCCGAGCACGACACAAGTTGAGATACATACACCCTATAAGAAGTTGATCGGGGAACATCCCCATCCAAGTTGGGATAATTAACAGTGTCAAAATTAAATCATCTCTCTTGTCATAGATTTTGCTAATTATTTCACCATTTTTAATCGAGAGATCTAAATCAAGAAAAGAAGCGTTATAATCAGATATATTGGCTTTGTTAAGCTGAAATCTTTTTCATAGCAAAAAAAATCTGCGACAAGTGGTGCACAGTTCGTAAGTAATAGCCTGTAAGCAGGCCCTAATATTGCTATAAAATAATTGTACATGTTTGTTTATGGTATACATTCCAATTCAATGAACTGCCCAACCTGATGGAAGACTCCAAGGAATAAGGTGTTTAAAATTCTTGAAACCGTGATCTCTGAATTCAACGTCAACCACACTTAAGTTCTCCAAAATATGCACCCATGTGCAAAGTTATACTCCTTAATGGATATGTTTTCATTTACTTACAGTATTGTGTTATAGTAATTGTAAATTGAGCCATAATGTATTTATCTTGATTTTTTTATGTTCAATTTGTGAAATACAGTGACTTTCAACATATCTACACAGATGGCTCTAAAGATGAAGATAAGGTAGCTGCAGCAGCTGTTCACAAACACAGCATAAAGAGCCGCCTGCCTGACAAGGCCTCGATCTTTTCAGCTGAACTTAAGGCAATTGATGATGACCATTTTGTAATCTTTTCTGATTCCCTTTCATCTCTTCAAGCACTGGGTAATATGAAACATGATAACCCAGTTGTGCTTCAACTTTTAGAAAAGTACAATTCTCTTATAATTGATAATGTTATTATTTTCTGCTTCCAAGCCATGTAGGAATACGTGGTAATGATAGAGCTGATAGTGCTGCTAAGGCAGCATTAGATTTACATATATCTAATACTCGGAGAATGGCGTTCTTCTACTAGACCCATTCGTCGAGAGGAAGTTATCCTAGCCCGGTGCAGGATAGGGCATACACGTTATACTCATTCATATTTATTACAAGGTGAGCAATTACCAGAATGTATACCCTGCTTTGCACCGTTAACGGTCAAACACATCTTATTGGAATGTGTAGACTTTGATCCTATGCGTCAAAGGTACTACAATGTTAATACTATGAAAGAGTTATTTGATACTGTAGATTTTAGTCTTGTTTTAGATTTCCTGAAAGAGATCAGACTATATAAATCATTGTAATGTGTTCTTATATATATTTACTTGTTTATATACCCGTTGACGGGCATTTGTTGATTTACATACATAGTTTATATTACACCTGATCATCCCTTATTTTTTAATAGTTTTATCTTTATATATTTCCATTAATTTTTAATTAATATTTATTTTTTCATAGATTTTTGCGCACAATATGACCTATTTATGTGTCGACGTGCCGTAAAACACCATTCATTCATTCATTCATTCAATTTGTGTATTTAATAAATACTGATACATGTGATCCTTTGGGAGCAACAAACACAATTAAGAGAATAAAGCAGCAGACTCGGTTTTATTTAGTCTGTTCATGAGAAGTAATGAATGAATGAATGGTGTTTTACGGCACGTCGACACATAAACAGGTCATATTGCGCGCAAAAAAATATAAAAAAAGAAGTATTAATTAAAAATTAATGTAAATATATAAAGATAAAACTATCAAAAAAATAAGGGATGATAAGGTGTAATATAAACTATGTATGTAAATCAATAAATGCCCGGCAACGGGTATATAAACAAGTAAATATATATAAGAACACATTACAATGATTTATATAGTCTGATCTCTTTCAGGAAATCTAAAACAAGACTAAAATCTACAGTATCAAATAACTCTTTCATAGTATTAACATTGTAGTACCTTTGACGCATAGGATCAAAGTCTACACATTCCAATAAGATGTGTTTGACCGTTAACGGTGCAAAGCAGGGTATACATTCCGGTAATTGCTCACCTTGTAATAAATATGAATGAGTATAACGTGTATGCCCTATCCTGCACCGGGCTAGGACAACTTCCTCTCGACGAATGGGTCTACTAGAAGAACGCCATTCTCCGAGTAACGGTTTAATTGGATGGAGTTTATTGTTAACTGACAAATCCCAAGCGGCTTGCCAAGAGTTACGAATATATGTGTTAATACAACTTTTAAAATCAGTATAAGGTAATTTGGTATGTGTTACTTGTAAATCTAATGCTGCCTTAGCAGCACTATCAGCTCTATCATTACCAGGTATTCCTACATGGCTTGGAAGCCAGCAGAAAATAATAACATTATCAATTATAAGAGAATTGTACTTTTCTAAAAGTTGAAGCACAACTGGGTTATCATGTTTCATATTACCCAGTGCTTGAAGAGATTAAAGGGAATCAGAAAATATTACAAAATGGTCATCATCAGATTCCTGAATATAATTTAAGGCAAGTTCAATTGCCTTAAGTTCAGCTGAAAAGATAGAGGCCTTATCAGGCAGGCGGCTCTTTATGCTTTGTTTGTGAACAACAGCTGCTGCAGCTACCTTATCTCCATCTTTAGAGCCATCTGTGTAGATTTGCTGAAAGTTACTGTATTTCGATTTAATTTCATTAAATTTGCTTTGAAAGACAGTAGGGTCCGTACTGGATTTGTTATTATTACAAAGATCAAAAATAATTGTTGGAGTTTCCAAAGTCCACGGTGGAATTTGTGGTACTTTGTACTTGGCAATCAAATTTAGGTCGATTTCAGTGTCTCTTAATTTTGGTTTAATACGAAGACCAAATGGTCGAATGGCCTTCGGTTTTCGATCAAAAAGAGGTTCACAACTAGGATTAGAAACATTATCGAAAGTTGGGTTTGAAGGGTTAGACTTTAATTTAATGGCGTATTGAAGAGCTAGTAATGAAAGAAGCAACACCTCTCACGCCCCTAGCACCGGCTTAAGCGGTATTCTAAGTTGATTATTATTAATGCTGCAGATGGTCCATTATATATTTTGTTTCCCATTATAATTTAAAAATAAATAAAATTATATATTAAAATAAATAAGACTGCAGTTACAGAAACATGCATTGAATGTTGTAGTGAAAAAGTCGCTTATTTAAGGAGTTAGCTGGGACCAGCTAGAAAATGGGCTTATTATATATCAAATGAAAGGTAATTATGTGTACTGTACTAAACGATCCTCCAAAATTACTTGCCCAAAGTGGTACAGTTTAAATGGCGCCTGAACACCACAACCCATAAATAACAAATATCAGCAAAATATTAGCTACCGACTAAAATTATAAGCTTCAGAGAAATGATTAGCTCATTTTTTGTTAACAAATGTATATAATCATCTTCCTACGTACGTAACATAATTGTATATGCTATATTTCATGTTTAACTAAAAATCATTTCTTAAATATAAGGAATAATACTATACTTAAAATTACCGATTTCTTTTTTAAAATAGGACAATTATATTTTGTTTAATACATGTTCACGTGCAATTAATTAATCAATTCATTTTAGTTCTATAAGAAATGTAATAAAATATGTAAGAACAGATTTACTACAAAAGAAATAATATAAAACGCATAAACTTTCTCAAATTATGACGAAACTTTTCCTACTCCGATTTTTATATTTTAATGCTTAAACATGTATGCTACTAATCATATGAAAGTCTTTTGTTGTTGCTTTAAAGTTTATGTTATATTATGCAATATATTGATACTATACATGATTTCAAATATCACACACATATTTTAAAATATGTTTGGTTATCCAAAATGATTTTAAACTGTATATAAAGGGAGATAATTAATCAATGGCGTTGTACTAATCTTATTAGTTTCTTAATGAATATATAAATTATTCAATTTTTTTAATTAGCTTTACTCGTTATTCTGTACAATACATACATAAACCACTCTGATTTTAATGTTGGAAAGATACTTTACTATTCTTTTTTTGCTGCGATCAAGACGGTTGTATACTTATATAAGTTTAAGAATGTTCACAACGCGCACTTTTTTCCCACAGTTCAAAGTACTAATTGATTTTGTATTGTTCTTGCCTTATACTGTAGGTGCAGGATAGGGCATACACGTTATACTCATTCATATTTATTACAAGGTGAGCAATTACCGGAATGTATACCCTGCTTTGCACCGTTAACGGTCAAACACATCTTATTGGAATGTGTAGACTTTGATCCTATGCGTCAAAGGTACTACAATGTTAATACTATGAAAGAGTTATTTGATACTGTAGATTTTAGTCTTGTTTTAGATTTCCTGAAAGAGATCAGACTATATAAATCATTGTAATGTGTTCTTATATATATTTACTTGATTATATACCCGTTGCCGGGCATTTATTTATTCACATACACAGTTTATATTACACCTTATCATCCCTTATTTTAATTTTATTTTTAATAGTTTTATCTTTATATATTTACATTATTTTTTAATTAATACTTCATTTTTCATATTTTTTTTGCGCACAATATGACCTATTTATGTGTCGACGTGCCATAAAACACCATTCATTCATTCATTATACCTGCGTGTAAAATAGTTTTAAAAAAGTGTGTCCATTACCAATGGTGGATTCTTCTTCACTATTGAGAATCCATATCAATTGCGAAGACAAATATAGTTTTTGGAAAGTTGTTTTTCATTGATATAGTGTTTGGAAGGTTGCTTTTCTTCGACAGGATACGGTCTACCACCGAAAATTAGGTATATGACTTTGGCTCAAAGAAGCTAATCAATCTTCTGAATTAATTCCGTTTCCGTGCCTGTTATAGCAAACAGTAGTTGACAAGAATACATTTCATTCGTTATCAAGTGTGTGCTTTCAAACGAAAGATGGTGACGACAGTACCTCTATTTTAATATCAAGAAATAAGGAACAGTCAAGTAAAATTTTGCATGAAAATGAGCTATACATGTATTAATAACTACAATTACCTTTTAAAAGTCTGCTACAAGACCAGTCTCAACAAGATACCTTTCGCTTTATGAGTGATTAATTTTGGAATTAATATCAAATACTTCACTTGAGAATTCCTGAGATCTATGCCTTGCCGAAACACTGCAATTATTGATATGACATCTGATGAAAATATATATTGTTGGCCTTTTTCCAGTTCATGAGCCTAATACGAATGCATTGTATGCTCCTATCATCCAACCGGTATGTCCACCATATACACGTCTATCTCTATCAAGTATTGTCAGGCAAAAACAAACATATTCAGAGGACGGACCAGCAATTGATGCAGTTGCACAGCAAGTGAACTCAGGTCTAAGTCCACATAACTCTATTCACATTGTGTTCGACTAGCAGATAGGAAGGGCATACTGAATATGCTTCTTCTACAGTTGAGAGTATGTTGGCTGGAAAGAGTACCACAGAAGTGTTCTTGGGCTAACACCAACATATGAAGCGCTAATGACGGTGCTTCTTGTGTGGTTCTTTTATTTTTTTGTCTTTTGACACGTTTTGACAGATAAGAGAAACACTTTATAATGGTTCAGATAAAGCATCCATTGATTCAGCAGATGTCGCCACGCAATTGAAATGGCCATATCAGGTAATATCGCCCAGGAAATCTCAGAACTTGGGGCATACGGTTTCTCAAAGTCTGCAACATCCAAGTTCTGATTTATGTTTCTGGAAAAAGTTGATGTTAACCAGCATTAGGGCGGAAAGATCGGGTGAGTGGATAGTACATCTCGCGACGCAGGCAAGTATGCTGCCTTATTAGCATAAAATTTTCTAACTACGCAAGATAGTTGCCTGTACCTTTTGGAAATGCTCGTAGATATACTAGAAGACATGTAAAATATAGTTTTTTACAAGGCCAGTTTACCTATCAACACTGCGAAAATGGAACATTTATCGGTATTTGGAGCAACAAACCACTATTTGTGACTCTAAACGTGCATTTTCCCCTGCAGTTCTTGACTGACCGGTTGCGACTCTGTTTGATCATTTTATGTAATTGGAAATAAAACAATTATCAAGGTGATGAAGGTAAATAGTGCTCCTAGCTTCAAAAATAGAGTAGCAATTAAAGATGACTCTAAGTCTATGACAGGGGTTTTGAAACAGGTATTTAGCAGCCATTTTCGTAAGACCTAAAGGAACATTGTGCAGTGTTTCACCATAGTTTAGATAAACTATGAATGAAGTTGTCGGATTAAAATTTATCTGTTTAGCAATATGATATATAGGGTCCAATAGAAACCACAGCGTCCGAACGCAATGGCATTGTAGGTCCGCACTGTACTGAAAACAAGGACTTGAAACTACAATGAAAGAGACAAAAAACAACAGAAATGGTGGTGAAGACAGGGTTACCGACATGGAACGGTCAGTAGGCAATAAGGCCGACTGGTTAGCTTGAATCGATTTTATATGCGCACAATCCTCGCTATTATCCTGTCTTCAGTGCACAAATAGACAAGACAGTGTAAACAAAACTACATCCCATCAAAAGGAAATCTCTAACAATAAAGTCCACACCCAGAGAAACCAACTAAAGATAACATACAAAATAATAAACATCTCAGGATGTATCCAGAATCGTACTGAACAACCATAGTAGTTGCAGTTAAAGAGAAAACCAATCTAGGGGACGACCAAAAAACCCGAGGGACGAAAGCTCATGCACCCACCTCCCTTAGTTGGGGTTTCAGTAGGTACAATCATAGAGTCCCAAGAGGTAGTCCAGTCATCGCACAAGTGAAAAGTAAAGCGTAATGACTGACTGTAGAGGGGTCAATCACCATGATGTGAAGGCAGTTTTAAGCTCCATGTAAGACAATGCATCGACTCAAAAAACACTAAGGATGAATGCCGATAATTCAAAACAAGAGCCTGAGTTCCTTGTTAGACATGGATGGGAAATGAGTGATAACGGATTGAAACAGACGTATTTTTTGGGAGAAATGGCATCAGATCTTCTCGTAACACATCATGCATTTGCAGCTGTAAACTGTCATGTTCCACAGCATCATACGTTTGCATAAGAAACAACATGTCATTCATGATAACCATATTTTTTGGAAGAAATCGGATATATTGTTTTTGAAGCAGTCCGTCCGTCACGACCTTACTCCTGAACGGTTCGAGATATTAATCATCCGTTTTTACAGAAATTTTGATTAGGTCAAAAGGTTTTCATTTAAGATAAGTCTGCTATTTTTATCTCTTGTTTATGATTCTTGCTACCAAGAGATCCCCTGTTCAGTATTTATTGCCATTCACACTAGCATTTATTTAGTACTGTGTGGCGGCCGTAAAAAGACTACTAATTAGTAGTGTTATTACTTACTGATCCTGTGGGATCATCAAGCCCAATCTTTGTGGCTTTAAAGTAGAATATCGCGTAAACCAGTGTTAGGAGGCGTGAGAGGTGTTGCACTTTACATTACCTCTCATGAACAGAATCAATAAAACCGAGTCTGCTACTTGTATCTCTTGTTTGTGTTTGTTGCTTCCATCAGTAGTTATTGACCTTGACAGTCTACTTGTTTGTGTTTGTTGCTTGCATCAGTAGTTATTGACCTTGACAGTCTAAGTTCACAACTCATTTTTTTCTTCAAAAAAATACTTTTGGTCGGAACTCCTTCCAGACCATTCGAGGTAAGAAGCTGAAACGTTATGGGAAGCTTGTTGAAGATGAGGTTGTCACTAAAGGTCTGAAATTTGATCTTCATCATCAAGGTCAAGGTCAGGACTTAGTGTTTTGCCTGTAATGGCTTGTGCACGGAAATCCTTCTAGACCGTTCAAGGTAACAAGCTGAAACTGAGTATGAAGCGTGTTGAGGATGAGAGGATGTCAATGAAGTTCTGAAATTTGACCTTCGCCATGTAGGTCAAGGTCTGGACTTGAGTTACCATTGAGGTATCGAAAATACGGATGTTTTGTGATGGCTTCCATCGACTGGCTCTAGTTGAGCGTTGTAAGTATAAATCAGACGAACACTTTTGTAACAAAGCTGACCCAAGCCCAGTACAATGATGCTATCGTAGTAGGAAAATATCAAGGAGAACTTAACATTGTCGTGCATAGTGAAGTGGAAATGTAACTTAAGAAAAAAACATAACACTTTAACAATGCAAAATATTAAAATCACAATGAAAGATGTAATATGTATTCCTGTATACTGTAAAATGTTGCCATTGGTGGAAACATATCAGTATTAAAAGTGAACTTAATCTCAAAAAAAGGTATAAAAGTCAAACAGGAAATTCACAAATTTTTACAAGGATATATAGAAGAAAAGTATGTGACACTATATATATAAAAGGGTTGACACCTTGGTATCGCATTGAAACAGTTTAGGAAATGTGAATTACGCTTACTATCGAATATATTCCTATGGTTCTTTAAAGTGCTCGAAGGATAAAATCCGATACAAGGACAGCCCGGTTAACACTTCCGTGTTGTGTGTGAGTTCAAACATTAAATAGTTCAATACACTGATATCCATCTTAAAGCTTAATGTAGGCAATTCATAACGCATTTAATAAAACATAGTTAAATTTAAACTTGTTAAACGCAAACAACAAATATTAAATTTAGAAACATAATAAATCTTCATAAAACTGATTTTCGGGTGTCTTTTGGTTTCACCATAACTCTTTTTAGAAACGTTTTCTTTAAATTAATGTATTTTAAAACACATTTTAGATGCAGATTGTAATCAGTAAGGCTTAATACTTCATTTGATATCAATCCACCAGTAGTTTACGATAAAAGCGAAGCTGCATATGTTTGATTATTTTTTTATTTTATTATCTCCCTTTGTGCATCCATTTATCGCGTCTGTTTCCAAAAATAAGTGACATATATGGAATATTTTTTCTATTAAATGTTGAACACAAAATACACATTTTTTTTGCAAAAGATTGCTTTAGAGTTTGTTCATTCATCTCTTTGGTGATTTATGTTTAAAACAATATTTTTTTTGTTTTATGAGGGTCGTGTATTTTAACCGTTGACTGCCAAAAATCGTACGACTTTGCGCAAGTAATTTCAACTTATCCTTGTTGGAGAGGGTTTATACTTTCCAATGATATCATAGTTATCCATTTTCTAGGTGGAATGAATGGTGTTTTACGGCACGTCGACACATAAATAGGTCATATTGTGCGCAAAAACTTATAAAAGATGAAGAAATGAAGGATTAATTAAAAATTAATGCAAACATTATCAGGTAAAACTATTACAAAATAAGGGATGATATGGTAGTAACACAAACTATATATGTAAATTAACAAATGTCCGAAAAGGGGTATATAAAAAAGTAAATATATACAAGAACATATTATAAGGATTTATATAGTCTGACTTCCTTCAGGAAGTCTAAAACTAGACTAAAATCTATAGTATTAAATAACTCGGTCATAGTATTAACATTGTAGTACCTTTGACGCATAGGATCAAAAAAAGTATGATAATGGACCTTTGGAAACGGCCGAGCACGACACATACGAAATATTGCAGTCTCGGTTTGATTGAGACTGTTCATGAGCGGTAGTGAAATATGTTAGCTACCGCTCACCCCCTCTAGCCCCGGGTTGAGCAGAACTCAATATTCATAAAATCAATAGTACACAATTTTAACCATCCCAAAGATGGCATGCATACGGCGGTGGACATGGAGTTATATGCTTCCCCATGTCGTACGGCGTATAGTCCCAGTATCTAATAAAATTAAATGCCCCGAAGAGCGAAATAAACATAATGGAATTTAGTTGGGAGCAGCGGTTATGAAGCCTGCGTATCACAAGTAACAGCCATAAGACTAAATTAAAAAGCAGACAACATATCCTATAAGTGGTTAAACAATACCCAGAGCCTTTTATAGGCCGGAGTAGTGGAACCACCGAATCAAAAATTAAGTAAGAAAACAAAAGAAATTGAAAATGTACCACCGATAACTAAATATAAGTATCGGGCTTAGCGATCTCCAAAGATCGAATGAATAACAGTACTGATTGCAAGCGCGGGGAGACGTTTTAGATTTTGAAAATTTAAAACCATTTTCATCAGACCAGGTCTGAAGTTTATTGAGACATTGTTGAAGTTGTCTCTCAATAGTGTTCATGTTTTTTGCACGATAACATATAACAAAGTCGTCAACATATAGAGAGCAATCCACACCAGGATTGATACATTTAACGATACTGTTAATTTTTATACTAAAAAGAGTGACAGAGAGTATGCTGCCCTGTGGCACACCCATCTCCTGTTCATGGATGTCAGAGAGGGTTGAACCCATTCGGACACGAAACTGTCTGTCCTCTAAGAAATTCTCTATACAAATAGGTAATCGGCCTCTAAGACCAAGGTCATGGAGATCATTCATAATACCATACTTCCATGCTGTATCATAAGCTTTCTCCAAGTCAAAAAATACAGCGACTAGATGTTCTTTTTTTATGAAAGCTTCCCTTATAAACGATTCAAATCGTATGAGATTGTCTGTTGTGCCTCGTTGGCGTCGGAATCCACTTTGATACTTTGTTATCAGTTTGTTGGACTCCAGGTACCAAACGAGTCTCTCATTAATCATTCGTTCCATGGTTTTACATATACAACTCGTTAAAGCGATTGGGCGATAATTTATTGGGTCCGTATGATCCTTCCCAGGTTTGGGGACTGGAATAACGATTGCTTCCCGCCAAGAATCGGGGAAGTTTCCCGTCACCCAAACCTTATTAAATATATCAAGAAGGGTAGAGAGAGAGGATTCAGGTAAATGTTTTAGTAATTGATAATGGGTATCATCAGGACCAGCTGATGTATCATGAGCCTTTTTAAGGGACTCTCGAAGTTCTTTGAGAATGAATAGTTTATTGTATTTTTCCAGGTTTTTCGACTTGAATTTCAGCTTCTTCTGTTCTTTTCGTTTCTTATTTTTCAGAAAATTTGGTTGACAATTTTCAGAAGAAGAATTTTTTGAAAAAGTTTCTGCCAAAGTGTTTGTAATATCTTTGACATATGTTATATCTCCATTATGTGTTGTAAGATGATTTACAGAACTAGAGTTACCTTTACCACTTATTTTCCGGACCATTTCCCATGTCTTCTTAAGAGATGAGCGAGAATTCAGTCTAGAGACGTAAGATCTCCAGGATTTCGTCTTGCTATCCTTAATAGTTCGACGGGCTTTCGCACGAAAAACTCTAAAGTTATCTAAATTTGTTTGAGTTGGCCGCAAGTTAAAATTATTTAATGCAGCTTTACGATCGCTGACTGCCTTTTTGCAGTCATCGTCGTACCATGGTTTATGTGGGCGTTTAGGATTTGTCGAGGTTTTTGAATGGTTTGATCAGATATATCGTGAAGAGTTTTGGTAAAAAGAGCAGTTGCGTCTTCGACATCATCGAAAACGGAAGGTTTTAATTGTTCCTCGCAAAGAGATTGAAACGTAGTCCAATCAGCCTTGCGAAGTTTCCATCGTTGCGCTCCCCCCAGAAGTGGAGGGCCGATATTTTCAAGAAATATGGGGAGGTGGTCACTTCCACAGAGCTCGTCTCCAACACTCCACGAAAAGTCCATCAAAAGCGTTGGATCGCATATTGTTAAATCAATGGAAGAATGAGAGCCTGTAGCAGGATGTAAATAACTATGTGACTTATTATTAAAAAGACACAAACTGTTTTTGGCTAAGAAATCTTCAATTTTCTTGCCTTTATCGTTTATATCTTTACAACCCCAGATGTAGTTGTGTGCATTAAAATCGCCCAAGAGTATAAAAGGTGATGGCAATTGTGCAACTAGGTGATTTAGATCTTTAGGGTCTAGTGAAGAACTAGGTGGTAAATATAAGGAACATATTGTTATGACTCTGTGCATAGTAACACTGACCGCAATAGCTTGCAAATTTGTTTTCAACGGAACAGGTCTGTGAGGAATGTTTCGATTAACGATTATCGAAACGCCACCAGTCGCCTTGTCCCCGGTATCACAAATATGATTGTATAGTGAGTATTGTTTAAAAGATAACTTATCACTTGTCTTCAAGAATGTTTCTTGAAGACAAAAGGCAATAGGGTTGTGTTCATTTAAAATTAAGCTGATTTCATCATAATTTGGTTTCAAACCTCGACAATTCCATTGAATGATCTTATTAGTTTTACCCATCATTTAGCGCTAAGGCGATTTTTAATTTTATTTTTGTTTTTGGCCTTATATTTAGGAGAGGTCTTAGGAGACTCAAGCAGCGACATCTCCACTGATGTATACTCCTCCCTGGAAGAAGTCGGCTGAAGTGGCACCGCAACTAACTTTTCATGAGAGGATTGATGTGGCAGTGCAGCTGCTGGATCTGAAATGTCCATGAGTTGTTCAAATTTGTTATGCAGCTCAATAGTGCCATTAGACACCTTTGGCTGCTCCTTGTGCTCCCTAGTTGGAGAAGCACCAGACTTTCTGTGCTCCTTAGTTGGAGAAGCACTAGGCTTTCTAACTTCCTTAGTTGGAGCAGCACTAGGCTTTCCAACCGAAGAAGTAGACTTCACGATTGGGGAACTACTAGACTTCAAAGTCGTAGTAGAACCCACTTTCCAATTCTGAGAAATCGACGTGCTCTTGACATTGCCAGAGCTTGCCGAATTTGTGTTTGATTTAAATGAAAAAGTTGACTAGGTGAAAAGTTAAATTTTGGTTTGTTAAGTTGTATTTGTTGACTTTTGTTTGAATTTGATACTGAGGAAGTATTCTTTGAATTTTGAATTTCTGGCTGTGGTTCGGATTGCGTACCTGCATCCCTGCATTCTGTGTGTGTTGCTTTTGTTTTGAGAATAGATGCGTAAGAGGTCGGACTTGAAATTTTATATTTTTCTTCAATCAATTTTCGTGCTTCTGGAAAGGGAATGTTTTGTGTATATTTAACTGTTATGATTTCTTTTTCTTTTTTGAATTTTTCACATAATTTTGAATTTGCGTGATGTCCTAGACCGCAGTTGATACATTTGAGGGCGTTAGGACAATCTGGTTCGTTATGTTTGAATGCAGACTCGCCACATTTACCACAAAGTTCTTCTTTAGTACACCTGGATTTGTGGTGCCCAAAGGCTTGGCAATTGTAGCAACGTAACGGGTTTGGGATGTAGGCGTCAACATGCAATTGCAGATATGCCACCTTTATTGTTTTTGGTAAGACAGGTGTTGCAAATGTGAGTACGATAGTATTTGTATTAATAATTTTATCATTCCTCTTGATGGTTATTCGGCGAGCCGCAGTTACCAACTGTGGTGCAAGCTCGTGAATAATTTCGTCTTCAGGTACTCCGGAGAGATCCGGGCACCTGATGACGCCTTTGGAAATATTCATAGAGGTATGAGCGTAACATTTAACTTTGGTGTTTAAAATTTGTTTAATTGCTAATAAATTGTCAGAATGGGATTTCTTTTCAGTTTCAATAAGTAAAGTTTTGTTTTTTAATTTTTTTATTTGTGTGACATGTCCAGCGATGGATTGGATGGTTTTCTTGATGACAAAAGGTGACATATCTGTAACAGGTCTTTCCCCGTCTTCCGATTCAATGATCAGAAAACGAGGAAATGACTGGTTGATCACTGGTTCCTCAGTATCAGATTCATTCTCTGTTTTTTTGGGTTTAAGAGTAGAATGTGCGTTTTGAGATGCCATGATAGGCGTTAAGAATTCACCCTCTACGCTTCTCACCCATCACGGAGTCCAACAAGGGGATATTTGCTGTGGATATCCAACAGTCAAAATGCCAAGAATACGTAGAAGGTATACTCATATAAAGCTAACGCATCAGACCCCCCATACCACCTAGCGGACATACCCCCTCAACTAAAAAGTCAAAGAGCCGCACTTATGTTCCACTTAAAAGGTGGCACGAGTATAGCCATATAGCGTTTTGAAATACATGATTAGCCCGTACGCCACCGCCATAAAATACCCTATATCTATATAATGTTTAAAGTACAACAATATAAAAAGTAAGTAAGATACAGTGTACTGGTACTGTCTGAATAATAAGTTCGTCGGATCTCTTATAGCTGGCGTGACAAACCGATTGATCAGATCGGGCCAAATCTGACCGCCCGTCTAGTTGAAGTCCGGACCAAAGTGGTGTGTTGCAACGTGGAGGTAACTACCAGATCCCCACGCCACTCAACCACCAGGACTCCCTTCTCCAACGACACGGGTCGCCACCCACGGTCAACAGGTGGGTTACATTTCGGGGGTGGGGGGGTCCTACCCCTCTGCTAAGTAACGAGCAGTCGGTTAATTCTTATCACCCCACCACCGACTGGGGGGATTTTCTAGGTGGTCCCAACAATTTAAAAAAAACACGTCAATTGTCACTACAACATAATGGCCAATAACCATATATCACTGGCTAAAAATGTCATAACTGGGGACTGTGGGAGGTGTTACCTTTAGGATTTATGACAGGATGTTTATTTGAGATTACATGAATGGCTTGTTTCCCCTAATTGGACAATATATACCAGCTACTAGCAGGGGTTTATTGTTTTATGGCAGGATGTTAATTGAAGATCAAAGGAATTTTCTTAGGCAACCTAATAAATCCAAAAAAATGTGTATTTTGTGTTCAACTTTCAATAGAAAAATATTCCATATATGTCACTTATTTTTGGAAACAGGCGCGATAAATGGATGCATAAAGGGAGATAATAAAATAAAACAAGAGCTGTCGGAGAACAGCGCAGCTCGACTATTAGATTTTTCAGAGAATAATAATTTATATAGTCATTATATACTATCAGAAAATAAGGCTAAAACAATGTGTGGGGTGCTGTTGGTGGGTGGGTGGGGGGGGGGGGGGTATAGAAACTCATGCCGATAAAAGTATTGTTAGAATCTCATACGAATTATAGTAAGATTTGGGGCAGGGTGTGAAATTTTACTTTTTATTTTTATTAGTTTTATTCCAAAATTGCTGTCATTTTAAGAAATGTGTGGTCGAAAGGTAATTAGGGGATGAGATTCTAGCAATATTTTATTGTGGCCTCATTTCAGTTTTTTTTTTACTGATATTTCGTCTGTGTAATTGGAATTGTTTAATATATAAATGATTGCGTTCAAATTTAAATTTTAATATCCAAATAATGGAAGATAAAACGAAAACAATAAGTTTGAAATTGATATAGTTGTATTAACATGTTTGTAATTGATAATACAGTTACATAATACAGTTAATACAGTTAATTATCAGTCTTCACAAAAATATGTACATTAACAATAAAATACAATTTATTTATTTCAATCAATATTTGATAAAAAGTTGAACAACGAACCTGTTACTAGAAAACAAGTTTATTAAAAGACCAGTTTTGGGTAATCCGAGTTGTGTACCAGGTTAAGTACCATAAGTATTCCATAATAGTGTTTAAAGATTACCATTGAATAAATACCGTATTACATATATAGTGCTGAATGTTGAATATTAACAGTGTTAAAGAACATTAATGACATTAAACTGTATTGCATATACAAGGTTCATTGTTCCATAATAATTGTCTTAAAAGACCATCAATGATACCAAAATGTATTGCATATGCAAGGCTCAGTGTTCAATGATAATGGTGTTAAAAGAGCATCAATGATACCAGAATGTATTCCATATCCAAGGCTCAGTGTTCAATGATAACTGTGTTAAAAGACCACTATTGACTGACGACTGTATTGCATATACAACGTTGATTTTTCCATAATACTGTTTTAAAAGATCAATGATATGATATTGTATTCCATATAAAACGTTCCTTTTTCAATAATAATGTTTTTAAAGATCATCAATGATACGATATTGTATTCCGTATATAACGATCATTTTTCCATAATACTGTTTTAAAAAATCATCAATGATATTGTATTGCATATATAACGTTCGTTTTTCTATGATACTTTTTTAAAAGATCAATGGTACGATATTGTATTCATTGTTTGATAATACTGTTTTAAAAGATCATCAATGATACAATTTTGTATTCCATATACAAAGTTCATTGTTTCATAACTGTTTTAAAAGATCATCAATGATACAATTTAGTATTCCATATACAACTTTCATTGTTCCATAATACTGTTTTAAAAGATCATCAATGACACGATATTGTATTCCATATACAACGTTCATTGTTCCATAATACTGTTTTAAAAGATCATCAATAATACGATATTGTATTCCATATACACGGCTCAGTCTTGTATAATATGTTTGTCCCACCAATGACTTCCGACTGTATTTCATGTACAAGGTTCACTGTTACATAATAACAGTGTTAAAAGACCACCATTGATTTCTGAATGTACTCCATATACAAGGTTCATTGTTCCATTGATTGCAGACTATTCGATATACAGGAGTGAGTGTTCAATATTAACTGTGTTTAAAGACCACCAATGATTTTAGACTGTTCCATATACAACGTTGATAGTTCCATTGACTCCAGATTGTATTCCATATACAAGGTTCATTGTTGTATAATAACGGTGTTAAAAGACGACCAGTGATTTCCGAGTGTATTCCATATACAAGGTTCAGTGATCTATAATACATGTGTTCAGATTTTTATTACAGCTGTACTGAGACGAACAATCCTTAACTGCAGATCGTTTCGAAGATATACTATAATGGTGTTGGAAGATCATCGCAACAGGTGAAATAATATCCAACAACCCAGAAGACGGCATAATAAATGTGGCATAATCTATCATATTAGATCTGAACGTCTGTAATAGGGGTTATACTGCAGCAACATTTGTTGGTAAAGACGGTTTATCTTTGTTGAGTCTAAAATATATTGGTTTATGATTAGAAAAATGTGATTCAAGAACTCCATACTGAAACTTGTTGATGATGAATATTTGATCTAGAAGTGAATTATAGTCCGTCGTTGATTTATTGATGAGTTGTCTACCAATGATATTGTTCAAATGTTTATCTCTCGTTGGACATAATTCTATGTTCATGTCACCTAAAACAACAAACGGCATAGCTTTGACTGTTAATATGTTCATGGTGTTTTTCAAAAATAGTTTAAGTTCTAACCAAGTTGTCTTTGGAGAGGAGTAAATTGCTGCGACTGTTAAACATGGTATTGACGGAATTCCAGTATTCACATCAATGATTACAGTCTCTATATATGAATGGCTGCCAGCTGTGAAGGTTTTGTGTTGTAAACATATCTGAAGGATTTCTGTTTTGGAAAATATAATTATTCCATAAGATGATTTTTTTCTTGCAGATATGTCGGAGTCGAATCGGTACATAAAGTAACCAGGGATATTGTAGTCTTTGTCCATGTGTTTCTCTGTTAATCTTGTTTCTGTAAATATATTTATATCTGCAGATGAATAGTTCTGATCTGGTAGTAAATCTGAGAAGTGTTTATGAAGAGATCGGACATTCTGATGTAGGATGGTAAATGAGGAAGAACAGCTTTCTGAGAATGTTGAGATATTTGATAGCAAAGGCATTTGATTATTGAGACGCTGTATTTCTACTTCAACTTGTCTGTCTACACGTATTGCCTTCTCATTAAACTCTCGAATAAAAAGATTTTCAATTTTGGTAACTCGACTCAGTGCTACATAATGTGCATGAGGAAATGATCTTCCAGAACAATCAACAACTGCACTTTCCATCGTGTCACCTTGACATCTATGGCAAGTTTTTGCAGCTGCACATCTAAGTGGATATTGCTGTCGCATCACCTGTACGGACTTGTATCTGCCAACTTGAAATTGCCTTTTAATTTGGAAAATTGGTGTCCATTCTTTGTTAATGTTAGAATTGTAAAGGGCTTTGTTTTCTTCTCTACATATTTTCCCGATATGGTCGTCATCGAATTTTACCCAAAGGTATTGGTAAAAGTTTTTGGCTGTTATTGGCCCAACGCGAACAATCACACATGATGCACCATTTGCCATTCCATCTTCAACATTTACGTTATAACTGATTTCATTTCTTAGTCCCAAAGCTGACTGGTAATTTTTGAATAGACCCATGGTTTTGCTTGTATCAGATGGGATTGATGCCAGTACTTTATCGTTGATTTCTGATGAAACATCTCCAAGAACAACATCAACAGCAAGTGAATCAACTCGTATGATTACACTTTTTACCTCGCATACTGTACTGTTGTAACTATTAACTGAAGAATTGTTCGGAAATATATGAGGTGCATCAATTGGATATTTTGGATGAGTAACATCTTCGTTTAATTTTCTTGTAAGCAACATTGCTATATCTTGACTTGTGTGTTTTTTCCCCCGTAGACGATTTAATAGAAGAGCAAACTCGGCACTATCTTTCTGTCGCATGATTGCCTTAAGTTGGTACACTTTAAAATGTTCTTGCCATAAATTGACTGCTAATGGACCATAGTCATCATGCAGATGTTGAAAAATCCATCCATCGAATACGGGCTTTAACTGAAATAGGTCGCCTACAGCTAACACCGAAATGCCACCAAAAACTTTTTTGCTTCCCATAATTTGTTGAAGTCTTTGGTTAATTAATGAAAACATCCTGTTTCCAACCATTGATATTTCATGAATTATAAGAAGTTTTACCTTACAGAAACGACATTGAAGGGTATTAAGTTTATCTTGTGCAAGGGGAGTGTATGCGAATCCTTGATTAGCTGGAATCTGTAAAAGGGAATGCAATGTGTTTCCTTTGATGTTATAGGCTGCTTTGCCAGTTGGTGCTGCAAGAAATATTTTACTGTGCTCTGGATTTGTGCTTAAACCTAGGTTGTAGAACCTGATTAGAGCTTGATATATAGCTCGTACAACTACTGTTTTTCCTACCCCTGCACCGCCTGTAAGAAACTGATATATTGGGTAATTTGTTGATTTTAGATGATGAATTGTATGCAGAAATATATTTCGTTGTTCTTTGTTGAGTTTGCGTACAAGTTCATAATATTCATTATCAGCCATGTAATTTGTTATAATTTCTATCTTTGTTGGTGGTATGTTGTTGGAAAATTCAGAAAACTGTGCAATATCCTCAGATGGAGGTGCCAATTCAGAATAGGTTTTACTTTCTTGAATGTCTTCTTCATCTTTCCTTTCTTCAGCTCTTGTTGATGGCGCAATTTTGTCCCAAGCATCTGTAAGGTCATATTCTGCTCGATTGCTTGCTTCTTCAAAAGCTTTATCAAGCTTAAATGATGTATGGTTGTATTCTTCTGCTTTTTCTACAATGTTATAGTTTGTTGCAATAGAATGGTACTGGTCCGTATAGGTGTTGCTGTTACCAAGCAGAGATTGTTCTTCTCTCCAAGGAAAAAATAGCAGTAATGTCCCTCTGAAAAAGTTTTCTTGATCCATGGCTTTTTGGTAACGAACATACCTTATGACTACTGGTCTTTTCCTTTTTACAAGATTGTTACCATCTATCAGTTTGAAATGGATTTGGTCATTTTCATCATGATCTTCCAATTGCAAGTCTAGATCTGTGGCTTCTATTTTCTTTTTGGTATAAGTTATTTTGTATTGCGAGACAAAATCTGCTAAACAAATAGTTTCAAGCTGTGTTGGTCTTTGTGAATATCTTTTTAGCATAGAAGTTGTTTCAATATCTGTTGAATCATTTGGTAAGCTTTTGATGACGCTGTAATTTTTCAGCATTACAATTTTTTGTTCAGGTGGTCCTGTATTTATAAGTATAACATCTCTTGAGGATTGTTTAAGGGGCATTCGCAAAATGAAATATACTGCCTCTTGTGCGGAAACTTCAACGTGGTTTAAAAATGTATGTCCTATTGACCTTACTTGGCTTTGAAGATCGGAATTGCCTTCCCTGGCTTCCTTTGTTGCATGAAAGAGTAAATTACTCATTCCTCTTTGAGATTTGGCTATGTTTGATACAATGTACATGGCACAGGCATATGGGTCGAGGACAAATTGTATATCCATATTTGCTCGCCAACACTGTAAAAGTGTTCTGTTGTAACTGTTTACTCTTATTTCATTTACACCACGCTTAAGAAACACTCTTTTCGAAGATATTGAGGATTGGATTGCTTTCAAATAGACTTCTTCAGTGAGTTGTAGAGAATGCAGAAACAAATCGATATTCTCAATACTGCCCTTTTTCTTATCATTTAATCGTTTAACTATTTCTATCCAATTGCTTTGGTGCTTTTTCTTTTCAGCTTCATCTGTAGTTTTCTCTAGAGGCTCTAAAATACATGTGTGTGTCATTGGTGGAAGAGGAAAATTGAAACGACAAACACTTTTACCTTTTTTCTTACAGGTTCTGCTATGGGAATGTTCTTGCATTGCGACTAAATCTTGTAGATCTTTATCTTTTTGGCAGGTTATTTTAGAATCAATGAAAGAAATTACCTTTTCTTCACTTTCTTCTGTTTCTTCAAGCTTTGGAGCATCTTGAATCCATATAAGCATATGAATATGTGGTGAACCACGCATTTGAAATTCTACTTGATAAAAGAAGTCTTGCAATTTGCCAATAGGTGAAATATCACTTAATAAGACGGTATGAATTAACTTTTTGACTTGGTGTTCAAAATGTCTAGCGCAGGTGACGGGGTCTTTTCTGATAAGTTCTGACTTCTGGAACCAATTTAGTTGCTGTACTTCTGATGAGAGAGTTTTTCCATGTACCGTTTTCGAAAGAATGTTAAGTAAATGTATCCATCGGGTTTCAGCCGAAGAAAAAGAAGCGAAGAAAGTTGGAATTCCTAGAACACGAATTAATGCAAAAAGGTCTTTTTTTGTTTTTTCCCAATATGGAGGTGATCCTCTTAAATCCTTAAAAATTCGGTATCCTTCATCAAGATGGAAAAGTTTCTTCAAGTTTTCTGTAGTTTTTACTTCACCTGCTGTTCTTTGTTGATTTGCATTAGTTTTCCTTAAACAAACACTAGATTTGTCTAAAATATGCTTCGCCTGAATTTTTTTATATTTAAAAAATATATTTGGTATATGGGAAGCTACTCTTCTATCAGATCTTCTCAATTCTGACTTACAAATATCTGCATATGAAATCTTACTATCTGGACGTTTATTTCCTAAAAATATGGTAGGAAATGATAATTCTTCAGCATATTTATCCATAAATATGCTAATTGGCGTATTACCTTCAGCTGGAGCAAACGAAAATACTTCACTAGCATCTGCCATTAAATCTTGCGGTTGTACCAAAGTATCCATGGTTCCACTTGGTTGGTCTGCCAATGCAGTTTCGTCCCACGAGTCTAACTGTGGTTCTTGGTCATCTTGTTCCTTATGTTGAAGGGAATTTAAATCCGTGTCATTGAAGGTTTTCAGATTCCACGATTTGTCAAAAACTACACCCTCTTGTTGATATCATGTACTTGTTTCGACTAAATATTTCAGTGCTTCCATTACTTTGGCTGGTCTTATTGTTTCATATTGGACATGGTGTTTGTTGGATAATTTTCTTTTTAACTTTAAGGAGATGCACTCATTTTCATCTGGGGTTCTGGGTAGATTTAATACTGTTTGATTGACATTTGATGGCAGATTAACAACGTTGCCATTTAAACTGATTTGTCCTCCTCTGGGCAGTTCATGCAACTGCATGAACGGTATTCTTGGCGAAATTAATCTTTCTTCTAAGATGAATAATTCAAGGCAGGTTTTCTTTTCAGGGAAAATAATACCATTACACTTTGAAAGAGTGGGTACTTTTTTTCTTTGAATGTTTGTAAAACATGTATGACATAGCCATTCGGTATTTTCTGCACTTTTAACTCCTGTTATGACTAGATTTTTGAACGTCTTGTCCAAGATATGAATGTTTGAAGCAAGCTGAACACTAGTCCTATACCACTGCTGGTCACAACAAGTGCATATATACTGTGGTCCACTTTCAACTTGTTTGTGAAAATTTGAGATCAGTTCATTGTGAGAATGAGACCTCCTAGTGGCTTTTTTCTTTTCTTTTCCGACTTTTTTGACAAAGTCATTGCTTCTTTTCAGCTGTTTCTTTTCTTTTTCTCTATACCTATTGTTTACATCATTTCTTTTACGTTTATTTTCTGCTAATCTTAATTCTTCGTCTTGTCTTATTTCTGATGTGTGTCGTTTGTCTTTAGTCCTGTTGTCTTCATCCTCTCTTTTGCGCTTGTTTGAAGTCAATCTATATTCAATAGTTTGTCTATTTTCTGCTTTGCGTTCTTTTACTTTTATCTTGCTATTTTGGTTTTCTCTCTTTCGTGTGTTTTCTGTCAATCGACATTCAATATTTTGTCTATTTTCTGCTTTGTGTTGTTTTTCTTTTATCCTGCTATTTTGGTCTTCTGTCTTTCGTGTGTTTTCTGTCAATCGACATTCAATATTTTGTCTATTTTCTGCTTTGTGTTGTTTTTCTTTTATCCTGCTATTTTGGTTTTCTCTTTTTCGTGTGTTTTCTGTCAATCGACATTCAATATTTTGTCTATTTTCTGCTCTGCGTTCTTTTTCTTTTATCCTGCTATTTTGGTTTTCTCTCTTTCGTGTGTTTTCTGTCAATCGACATTCAATATTTTGTCTATTTTCTGCTTTGTGTTGTTTTTCTTTTATCCTGCTATTTTGGTTATCTCTCTTTTTTGTGTTTTCTGTAAATTTATGTTCATTGTTTTCTCTTAATTCAGTTTTGTGTATTTTTTCCTTGTTTCCACTTTCTTGGTTTTCTCTTTTTCGTTTGTTTTCAGAAACTTTAAAGTCTTCGCTTTGTCTCTATTTCTGTTTACTGATTCTGTTTTCTTAACGAGGCAAAATATATCATTTTGAAGTAAATCAAGGGCCATAACTCCGATGTTACTGGTCCGATATGGCTGGTTTTCGAACTTGTCTGAGCTTTCATTGATATTAACAATCTGATAAAGTTTGGTAAAGATCGGATGAACAATGAAGCCCCTATAGTCTTAACGAGGCAAAATATAGCATTTTTAACTAAATCAAGGGCCATAACTCCGCTGTTACTATTTCGATATGGCTGGTTTTCGAACTTGTCCAAGCTTTCTTTGATATTAACAATCTGTTCAAGTTTGGTAAAGAGTGGATGAACAATGAAGCCCCTATTGTCTTAACGAGGCAAAATATAGCATTTTTAACTAAATCAAGGGCCATAGCTTCCCCGTTACTGGTCCGATATGGCTGGTTTTCAAACTTGTTTGAGCTTTCAACGACATTAACAATCTGATAAAGATTGGTAAAGATCGGATGAACAATGAAGCCTCTATCGTCTTAACAATGCAAAATATAGCATTTTTAACTAAATCAAGGGCTACAACTCCGCTGATACTAGTCCGATATGGCTCGATCTGGCTGGTTTTCGAACTTGTCCGAGCTTTCATTGATATTAACAATGTGGTAATGTTTGGTAAAGATAGGAAGAACAATGAAGGCCCTATTGTCTTAACGAGGCAAAATTTAGCAATATAGCATTTTTTACTAAATCAAGGGCCATATCTCCGCTGTTTCTTGTCCGATCTGGCTAGTTTTCGAACTCATCCGAGCTTTTATTGATATTAACAACCTGTTAAAGTTTGGTAAAGATCGGATGAAAAATGAAGGCCCTATCGTCTTAACGAGACAAAAGTTAACAACAGACGACGGACAACGGACGACGGACAACACGGCATCCCATAAGCTCTGCTGGCCTTCGGCCAGTAGAGCTAAAAAAGGAAAATATGCTCTGTGGTCATAAAGACAGTTCTCAAGTTCTACTTGAAGGCGACTCTTGTTACAACAATCCCCTCTTCAACTCGGAAAGCACGCCATTTCAGGCAGGTACAATAGTTACAACAACCATGTGTGAAAATAACACCAAAGAGAAACTTATAATAGGTACCTTATGTCCTGTTGGCACAAAGTGAAAAAATCATCCAGGTCACTGTACAGCAAACTTAGGAGAAGCCGAATCAATCGGAAATGAAGCGAAATGGAATGAAATTGTGACAAATGATATAAAAACTGATTTAAATGTTGCATTGGTGATGGTGACTCTTAGTGGCATAGTGGTGTTGATAAAGGACAAGGTACAAAAGTTGTACACTACAAAAGTTGTACACTTGAAAGACATAAGACATCTAAGCAATTCCCTTAAAAGAGTAATAAATAAGGCACCATTCAGTACCACAATGTTCCATGGGCGACACAAGTCAAATATGAAAAACAGGTTTGCACTGTCAGTTAAAGCCAGGTGTCTGGCAGAGCTTAAAAAAGCTCATGAGGTTCATAAGGATGACATAGACATGATTCAATTGAATTGAATTAAATGTTGTTTAACGGCTCATCAACACAGTATAGGTTATTTAGAGCCGCCCCAGAGAGAGGGGAAGGATACATAGAAATCCGGGAACCTTCCCTACTCTTATTATCGAATAGATTCCTATGGTTCTTTAACGTGCTCGGAGGATAGACCGATACACGGGACCGCCCGGTTTACGTCCCCATCCGACGGACGGGGACGTGATTCAAAGTAAAATGAATCATATTATAACAAGTATAGTGTTATGCTTAAAGGGATATTGCGGTCACTTCTGCTCAAAGTACAGTTTTGTGTGTACCGGTAACCACAGACAAGCTAAAAACTATTTGCCCACAAATATGAAAATCAAAATGACGCGAAGTGATGAAATACTTCTAATAAAACAATGTATTAAAGTATTGCTTGGGCCTGAAAGCATAACAAACACCAGGTTCATTACATCTACACAAACATGTGAGGCAGTAAACATGGCATATTAAGCATGCATGCCGAAATCAGTCACATTTGCTCGAAACTGCCATGGCCAAATCCTATATCTTAACCATGGCTATGCAGAATCTGTTATCCACACGTCTGAGACACTTGGTGTTAGACTTACGCTAGGCTCGTCAGTAATCAAACATGTCCTTCCAACTGAACTAAGAAAGAAAATACAAAAAAGTATGAAGTATCGTGTGCAAGCAAAGTTGTACGATATGCAACTCGCAAGCGAAGATATCAAGCGCATTCTGAATTACACTATGCAAAAGGTCTCTCTGATCCCAAACCAGATTATTCTGAGTCACCGCAACTAGACGACCATTATGCCTAAAACTTATGATAATAAGTAAAGCCTCTTGTAGCCAGATAGAGCTGAGGCAAAACAAAATACAAACACTATTTTTTTTATTTTTTTTTTAAAAAGACAACCAACCATAAAAAGGTTAAACAAGATTAAACGATTAAACAGTATTAAATGGTGTTAATAATTATAAAACTAACATAACACCCGGTGAAATTCATTTACCACAAAATACAATCCGCAAATTGAATGCCACCTAATTGATGAGTTTTACACTGGTCTCCGCAATGTTGTCTTGAATTGTTGACTTGCTGTGGCTCTAGGCCGAGATGCTGAGGGTTTACACATTAAGAGACGTGGCAAAAATGGGAAACGTGGATTGGCAATTGTTCAATGGAAGTGATGCGAATTAAATTCTGGTGTATCATTTACACTATTCTCCACTATTCTATGAACATAAAAATGTTTTGAAGCATTTTCATATGCAAACTTAATTCTAATTTTTCCATATCTCGGCCAATGTTGGCCGCAAGTGGCCGCAAGTGGCCGCAAGTGGCCATAGTCCACAAATATACACCCTTTAGTTCCATGTGGAACTGATTTTAAAGCTACTGTGTCAGAAACAGAGTTTATAAATAGATTTCCTTCCATTTTAAAAGCTTTTAACTAAATTGCAGACGATAATTTGTAATATGGGGGGACCACTCTATAAGCCTTATAGGTGTAACACGACCATTGATTTTTGCATTGACTTGTGTACGTTTTGAAAAATTCAAATGCAGTATTGTCAATTATACCCAGGCCCAAATTAAACAAGAATAACTTAACTGTTCATCCAATATAACATCTAAATTGCAAGAAAATGACCAGAAAAATGGGGGTCATGTATCTTCTAAGAAACATTTTTACTGTTGAATTTGTAGACTGCCGAAAAATGTCAACAATAATTTGCCGATTACTGTATTCATACACTTATGTTCATGTAAGATTATTATTTTTGAAGAACAATTTTTAACATGAAAAATTATAAAATGTCTCAAATACATTACCAATGTGATATAAACCAACACTGGCACTCTAAATAAGTGAAAATACCTTTTTTTAGTAAATGAAATGAGAATTATTTATCAGTAGCCATTATACGACTACCCCAGGCAAGCACTTCCTGTTTTCCAATGGGTGTGCTACACCTGAATATATAATCAACGATTACGACTCGCCTTAGGTGCATCACAAGCCGAAAGTCTATATGTTGAATGAATGAATGGTGTTTTATGGCACGTCGACACATAAATAGGTCATATTGTGCGCAAAAACCGATGAATCATGAAAGAATAAAGTAGCAATTAAACAAGCGGCCCAAGAGGACCTGTGGACGCTCTACTGGCTAATATGGCTTTTATAACATCAATGAAGCCAGTGACTATCGTCTCGCCTTAGGTGCCTTTCGTACATCACCAGCCGAAAGTCTATATGTTGAATGAATGAATGGAATGAAAGAATAAATGGTGTTTTACGGCACGTCGACACATAAATAGGTCATATTGTGCGCAAAAACTGATGAATGATGAAGAAATGAAAGGTGATTAAAAATAATGTAAATATATAAAGATAAAACTATTTACATGTAAGGGATGATATGGTAGTAATAAAAACAACATATGTAAATCAACAAATGCCCGAAAACGGGTATATAAAAAAGTAAATATATACAAGAACATATTATAATGATTTAGATCTGTTATTTAATACTATAGATTTTAGTCTAGTTATAGATTTCCTGAAGGAATTGAATTGAATTGGATTTTATAGTTGCACCAACAGCTAAGGTCATATGGCGACTTTCCAGCTTCCATTGGTGGAGGAAGACCCCAGGTGCCCCTCCGGGCAATTTTCGTGCACGGGCGGGTACCTGGGTAGAACCACCGACGTTCCGTAAGCCAGCTGGATAGCTTCCTCACATAAAGATTCCTAGGCCCCTGAGGGATCGAACCTACAGCGGTGAGGGGCAAGTGATTTCAAGTCAGAGACGTTAACCACTCGGCCACGGACATCCCATTTCCTCAAGGGAGTCAGACTATACAAATCATTATAATAAGTTCTTGTATATATTTGCTTCTTTATATACCCGTTTTCGGGCATTTGTTGATTTACATATATAGTTTATATTACTACCATATCATCCCTTACTTGTAAATAGTTATATCTCTATATATTTACATTAATTTTTAATTAATCCTTCATGTCATCATCATTCATCAGTTTTTGCGTCGACGTGCCGTAAAACACCATTAATTCATTCATAGTATTAACGTTGTAGTACCTTTGACGCATAGGATGATGTCTACACATTCCAACAATATGTGTTTGACCGTTCACGGTGCTAAGGGTATACATTCTGGTAATTGCTTACCTTGTAAGACATATGAATGAATGGTGTTTTATGTTACGTCGACATATAAATAGGCCATATTGTGCGCCAAAACCGATGAATTATGAAAGAATAAAGTAGTAATTAAACAAGAGGCCAAAGAGAGCCTGTGGACGCTCTACTGGCTAATATGGCTCTTATAACATCAATGAAGTGACTATCGTCTTAAAAAGGCAAAATATAGCATTTTTAACTAAATCAAGAGCCTAACTCCGCCGTTACTGGTCCGATCTGGCTGGTTTTCGAACTTGGCCTGTATAGATAATAAAAAAATTCAATAAAAAATAAAACAAGAGGTCAATGACCTTGAAGCTCTACTGATTGATTTTGATTTCAGGAAGTAGTCGCTACAAACTTGTTTTTTGACAATTTATTTTTAGCCGTGGCGGCCATCTTGAATTTCCGGCCGACCTGAAATTTTGCTAGGATCAATTAGACATCAAGAGCAACATTCCTGTCAAGTTTTATGAAAATCAGTCAAGTAGTTTCAAAGGAGAAGTCGCTACAAGTTTTCATTATATAACTCTATGTAAACAAAGATGGCGGCTGGCAGCCTTGTTTAACGTTGAATCAAAACGATTTTCGACAAGGACCAACATCATGTCATGCTGATCATTTTAGAAAAAGTCCCATATCAATATCACTTAGAGTTTTCAAGAAGAAGTCGCTACAAACTTGTATTTTAAAAATCTATTTTTTAGCTTTAGCGGCCATCCTGGATTTCACATCAACATGAATTTTTGCTAGGATCAACAAGACTTCATGGGCAACATTTCTGTAAAGTTTCATGAATATCCATCCAGTAGTTTCAGAGAAGTAGTCGCTACAAATAAAAGTTTACGGACAGACGGACGGCGGACGCCGCACCACGGCATAAGCTCTGCTGATCTCTGAATCGCCTTAACAAGTTAAAATATAGCATATTTAACGAAATCAAGGACCATAACTTCGCTGTTACTAGTCCGATTTGGCTGGTTTTCAAACGTGTCCTAGCTTTTATTGACATTAACAATCTGGTAAAAATTGGTAAAGATCGTATTAACGAGGCAAAATAAAGCATTTTTAACTAAATCAAGGGCCATAACTCAGCTGTTAATGGTCCGATCTGGCTGGTTTTCGAACTTGTCCGAGCTTTCATTGACATTAACAATCTGTTAAAGTTTGGTAAATATCAGATGAAAAATGGAGGCCCTATCGTCTTAACGAGGCAAAATATAGTATTTTTAACTAAATCGAAATGATTCAAATCGAATGAGATTGTCTGTTGTGCCTCGTTGCGCCGGAATCCACTTTGATGCTTTGTTATCAGCTTGTTGGATTCCAGTTACCAAACGAGTCTCTCATTAATCATTCGTCCCATGGTTTTACATATAAAACTCGTTAAAGCAATAGGGCGATAATTTATTTGGTCCGTATGATCCTTTCCCGGTTTGGGGACTGGAATAACGATTGCTTCCCGCCAAGAATCGGGGAAGTTTCCCGTCACCCAAACCTTATTAAATATATCAAGAAGGGTAGAGAGACAGGATTCAGGTAAATGTTTTAGTAATTGATAATGGATATCATCAGGACCAGCTGATGTATCATGAGCCTTTTTAAGGGACTCTCGAAGTTCTTTGAGAGTGAATAGTTAATTGTATTTTTCCAAGTTTTTCGACTTGAAATTCAGCTTCTTCTGTTCTTTTTGTTTCTTTTTTTTTCAGAAAATTTGGTTGACAATTTTCAGAAGAAGAATTTTTTCCGAATGGGTTCAACCCTCTCTGATATTCATGAACAGGAGATGGGTGTTCCACAGGGCAGTATACTCTCTGTCACACCTTTTAATATAAAGATTAACAGTATTGTAAAAGCATCAATCCAGGTGTGGATTGTTCGCTATACGTTGACGACTTTGTTATATGTTATCGTGCAAAAAACATGAATACTATCGAGAGACAATTACAACAATGTCTCAATAAACTTCAGACCTGGTCTGATGAAAATGGTTTTAAATTTTCTAAGTATAAAACTAATTGTATGCACTTTTGTCAACTTCGTAAACATCATGAAGACCCTCATCTAGCACTGGATGGGTCACCAATACCAGTAGTGGATGAGATAAAATCCTTGGTCTTATTTTCGACCGTAAATTTACGTTTATACCACACCTTAAATACTTGAAGGCCAAATGCCTTAAAGCTCTTAACTTACTGAAAGTTGTTGCAAACACTAATTGGGGAGCAGATCGATAAGTCCTCTTGCGACTTTACAGATCTCTTATCAGATCCAAGCTGGACTACGGCTCGATAGTATATGGATCGACTCGAAAGTCGTACTTGCAGATGCTAGACCCTATACATAATCAAGGATTACGACTCGCCTTAGGTGCCTTTCGTACATCACCAGCCGAAAGTCTATATGTTGAAGCTAATGAACCATCACTGTCTCATAGACGGGACAAATTAGCTCTTCAATACGCCATTAAATTAAAGTCAAACCCTTCAAACCCAACTTTCGATAATGTTTTTAATCCTAGTTGTGAACCTCTTTTTGATCGAAAACCGAAGGCCATTCGACCATTTGGAGAAGTTCATTTAAACCGCTTCTCGACAACGAAAGTAAGACAATGTCATCAGCCTGTGTTGGCGCGGATAAATTGAGATCGTTTATACTAAGGCCGTACGGCGAGGCCTGAAGCGTATCTAAAAGTGCGTTGATATAAACCGTTAATAAAATGGCGCACATATTGAGCCTTGTCGGGTACCCTGTTCGATCCTGAAGCTGGTGGACAGATGACCGTTTTGGAGTACGCGACTAGAGCAGTCTTGAAAAGAGTTCCATAAGTCGGAGCATTTTTCCCATTATGCCAAGATTAAACAGTTTGTAAATAAGCCCACGAATCCAAACAAGATCAAAGGCCGATTTTGCGTCCATGTAGCACACGTGTAGGGGACTTCCGCGTTCAACACAATAGTCTCTGGCTTCCTGTACAATGAAAGACTCCATTTTACAACTTTTATTCTTTTGGAACCCATACTGCAAGTCATTTAGTTTAGAAGTAAACAAGTTGTCTTCGATTCGTTTCATTACTAATTTTTCATACAGTTTTGAGATAAAAATTCGTTGGCAGAATTTCGTTTTGAAAAATGGCGTTAAACAACTTTGATAAGCACAATGTCAACTCTAGGCCACCGTACTTCAAATGTTCGTATGTTAAATTGTCGAGGGACCCACTCTTGTTGTTCGGCAGCGTGTTGATCAATGTTTGCAGTTCGACGGTATCAGTTTTACTACATAACGCGTTATCCATTGAAGTATCTGCATTTGGCAGATATAAGTCTACTTCACGATCAACGAGTCGATCAATATGCTACTGAGCCGTAGTCCAGCTTGGATCTGATAAGAGATCTATAAAGGTGTACTTTACGATCTTCTCCCCAATTAGTGTATGCAACAACTTCAAGTAAATAAAGAGCTTTAAGGCACTTGGCCTTCAAGTATTTAAGGTGTGGTATAAACGTCAATTTACGGTCGAAAAGTAGACCAAGGAATTTTGTTTCATCCACTACTGGTATTGGTGACCCATCCAGTGTTAGATGAGGGTCTTCATGATGTTAACGTGGTTGACAAAAGTGCATACAATTAGTTTAGAAAATTTAAAACCATTTTCATCCGACAACGTCTGAGATTATTCAGACATTGTTGCAGTTGTCTCTCAATAGTGTTTATGTTTTTGCACGATAACATATAACAAAGTCATCAACATATAGAGAGCAATCCACACCAGGATTGATGCATTTAACTTTACTGTTAATTTTTATATTAAAAAGGGTGACAGAGAGTATTCCGCCCTGTGGCACACCCATCTCCTGTTCATGAATGTCAGAGAGGATCGAACCCATTCGGACATGAAACTGTCTATCCTCTAAAGAATTCTCTATAAACATTGAATGATCTGATCAGTTTTACCCATTATTTAACGCTAAGGCGATTTATAATTTTATTTTTATTTTTGGCCTTAGATTTAGGAAAGGTATTAGGAGACCCAAGCAGTGACATCTGCACTGATGAATCCTCCTCCCTGGAAGAAGTCAGCTGAAGTGGCACCTCGACTAATCTTTCATGAGAGGATGGAAGTGGCAGTGCAGCTGCTGGCTCTGAAATGTCCATGAGCTGTTCGAATTTGTTATGCAGCTCAATAGGGCCGTTAGACACCTCCTGCCTGACAAGCCCTCGATCTTTTCAGCTGAACTTAAGGCAATTGAACTTGCCTTAAATTATATTCCGGAATCTGATGATGACCATTTTGTAATATTTTCTGATTCCCTTTCATCTCTTCAAGCACTGGGTAATATGAAACATGATAACCCAGTTGTGCTTCAATTTGTAGAAAAGTACAATTCTCTTATAATTGATAATGTTATTATTTTCTGCTGGCTTCCAAGCCATGTAGGAATACGTGGTAATGATAGAGCTGATAGTGCTGCTAAGGCAGCATTAGATTTACATATATCTAATACCAAATTACCATATACTGATTTTAAAAGTTGTATTAACACATATATTCGTAACTCTTGGCAAACCGCTTGGGATTTGTCAGTTAACAATAAACTCCATTCAATTAAACCGTTACTCGGAGAATGGCCTTCTTCTAGTAGACCCGTTCGTCGAGAGGAAGTTGTCCTAGCCCGGTGCAGGATAGGGCAAACACGTTATACTCATTCATATTTATTACAAGGTGAGCAATTACCAGAATGTATACCCTGCTTTGCACCGTTAACGGTCAAACACATCTTATTGGAATGTGTAGACTTTGATCCTATGCGTCAAAGGTACTACAATGTTAATACTATGAAAGAGTTATTTGATACAGTATATTTTAGTCTTCTTTTAGATTTCCTGAAAGAGATCAGACTATATAAATCATTATAATGTGTTCCTATATATATATACTTGTTTATATACCCGTTGACGGGCATTCGTTGATTTACATACATAGTTTATATTACACCTTATCATCCCTTATTTTTTAATAATTTTATCTTTATATATTTACATTAATTTTTAATTAATACTTCATTTCTTCATTTTCATCAGTTTTTGCGCACAATATGACCTATTTATGTGTCGACGTGCCGTAAAACACCATTCATTCATTCATTAGACACCTTTGGCTGCTCCGTGTGCTCCCTAGTTGGAGAAGCACTAGGCTTTCCGCCTTCCTTAGTTGGGGCAGCACTAGGCCTTCCAACCGAGGAAGTATAAGGCTTCACGATTGGGGAACTACTAGTCTTCACAGTCTTAGAAGAACCCGCTTTTCAATTCTGAGAAATTGGCGTGCTCTTGACATTGCCAGAGCTTGCCTATTTTGTGTTTGATTTAAATGAAAAAGTTTGATTAGGTGAAAAATTCAATTTTGGTTTGTTAAGTTGTATTTGTTGACTTTTGTTTGGATTTGATACTGAGAAAGTATTCTTTGTATTTTGAACTTCTGACTGTCGTATTGCGTACTTGCATCCCTGCATTCTATGTGTATTGCTGTTGTTTTGAGAATAGATGCGTAAGATTTTATATTGTTCTTCAATCAATTTTCGTGCTTCTGGAAAGGGAATGTTTTGTGTATATTTAACTGTTATGATTTCTTTTTCTTTTTTGAATTTTTCAGATAATTTTGAATTTGCGTGATGTCCTAGACCGCAGTTGGTAAATTTGAGTTCGGTAGGACAATCTGATTCGTTATGCTTAAATGCAGACTCGCCACATTAACCACAAAGTTCTTCTTTAGTACACCTGGACTTTTGGTGCACAAAGGCTTGACAATTGTAGCAACGTAACGGGTTTGGAATGTAGGCGTCAACATGTAATTGCAGATATGCCACCTTTATTGTTCTTGGTAAGGCGGGTGTTGCAAATGTGAGGACGATAGTATTTGTATTAATAATTTTATCATTCCTCTTTATGACCTTTCTTGTCGTGCCCTTAATGGTTTATTCTCTTGCTTCTGCCAAGTCATTGAGTACCTTCATTGTTGCTTTCTAGGCTATTGTTTTTTTGTATTATATTTACACGAGCATGTTTGTGTTTTACTGATATTGCCTATTGATGCTGCCTTGTTGGTTAAAGATCAGATCATGGCGGGGATTTCTTTATTCACACTGTCCTGTTTTAATGGGATGACAGTAGGGTAAGTGTGAGCTTTGGTGCACCCTAGAACCAGTGGCCTACTTTGTCACTGACCGTTCCAAGGCGGTAGCCCTATTGTCAACCCTTTTGTGTTTGTTTTGTCGTTTGCTTTTATTATTACTTTTGACTTCTTGTTTGTCTGTTTGCATGTTTGTTTCTGTGTTTTGTGGTTGACTGTCCTCCTTGAATGCTACTTTCCCTGTCCGATCTTTTTATATTCCTTTATGGTTATTCGGCGAGCCGCAGTTACCAACTGTGGCGCAAGCTCATTGATAATTCCTTCTCCAGGTACTCCGGAGAGATCCGGGCACCTGATGACGCCTTTGGAGATGTTCATTGAGGAGTGAGGGTAGCATTTGACTTTTGTATTTAAAACTTGTGTAATAGTTAGTAAATTGTCAGAGTGAGATTTTTTTCTGTTTCAACAAGAAGAGTTTTGTTCTTTAATTTTTTAATTTGTTTTACATGTCCAGCAATGGAATGGACAGCTTAGGTGACATATCTGCGACAGGCCTTTCCCCGTTTTCCGATTCGATGATGAGAAAACGAGGAAAGGACTGATTGATCACTGGTTCCTCAGTATCAGATTCATGTTCTGTTTTTGTTTCCGTTTATGAGTAGTTTGTGCGTTTTGTGATACCATGATTGGCGTTAAGAATGCATCTTTCACGCTTCTCACCCACCTCGGAGCCCAACAAGAGGACATCCAACAGTCAAAATGCCAAGAATACGTAGAAGGTATACTCATATAAAGCTAACGCATCAGACCCCACATACCACCAAGCGGACATAACCCCTTAACTAAAAAGTCAAAGAGCCGCACCTTTGTTCCGCCTAAAAAGTGGCATGAGTATAGCCATATAGCGTTTGGAAATACATGGTTAACCCTTGCGCCACCGCCATAAAATACCCTGTCTAAATAATGTAAAGTAGAACAATATGAAAGGTAAGTAAGATACAGAGTACAGGTACTGTCCGAAAAATAAGCTCGGATCTCTTATAGCTGGCGTGACAAACCGATTGATCAGATCGGGTCAAATCTGACCGCACGTCTAGTTGAAGTCCGGATTAAAAGTGGTGTGTTGCAACGTGGAGATAACTACCAGGTTGCCATGCCACTCAACCACCAGGACTACCATCTCCAACGACACGGGTCGCCACTCACGGTCAACAGGTGGGTTAGTTTTCGTGGGGAGGGGGGTCCTACCCCTCTGCTAAGTGACGAGCAGTCGGTTGATTCTTATCACCCCACCACCGACTGGGGGCCAATTTATAATGGACATTTGTAAATAAATATTAATAACAATTATATAATCAATGTATTTGCATAATCTATTCATTTAATTTTTTGTCTGTTTGAATTTCGTATTTTTCAAGTTACTTTCTATTTTTCCCTTTTGTTACTTTTTATTATTTCAATTATATCTAATACGTTTTTATGTAAGCTAAGCATCATTTTAGAATATATGAATGAATGAATGGTGTTTTACGGCACGTCGACACATAAATAGGTCATTTTGTGCGCAAATATTTATGAAAAAAGAAGTATTAATTAAAAATTATTGTAAATATATAAAGATAAAACTATTAACAAATAAGGGATGATCAGGTGTAATATAAACTATGTATGTAATTCAACAAATGTAAATATATATAAGAACACATTACAATGATTTATATAGTCTGATCTCTTTCAGGAAATCTAAAACAAGACTAAAATCTACAGTATCAAATAACTCTTTCACAGTATTAACATTGTAGTACCTTTGACGCATAGGATCAAAGTCTACACATTCCAATAATGTGTGTTTGACCGTTAACGGTGCAAAGCAGGGTATACATTCTGGTAATTGCTCACCTTGTAATAAATATGAATGAGTATAACGTATATGCCCTATTCTGCACCGGCACCGGGCTAGGACAACTTCCTCTCGACGAATGGGTCTACTAGAAGAACGCCATTCTCCGAGTAACGGTTTAATTGAATGGAGTTTATTGTTAACTGACAAATCCCAAGCGGCTTGCCAAGAGTTACGAATATATGTGTTAATACAATTTTTAAAATCAGGTAATTTGGTATTAGATATATGTAAATCTAATGCTGCCTTAGCAGCACTATCAGCTCTATCATTACCACGTATTCCTACATGGCTTGGAAGCCAGCAGAAAATAATAATATTATCAATTATAAGAGAATTGTACTTTTCTAAAAGTTGAAGCACAACTGGGTTATCATGTTTCATATTACCCAGTGCTTGAAGAGATGAAAGGGAATCAGAAAAGATTACAAAATGGTCATCATCAGATTCCTGAATATAATTTAAGGCAAGTTCAATTGCCTTAAGTTCAGCTGAAAAGATAGAGGCCTTTTCAGGCAGGCGGCTCTTTATGCTGTGTTTGTGAATAACAGCTGCTGCAGCTACCTTATCTCCATCTTTAGAATGAATGAATGAATGGTGTTTTACGGCACGTCGACACATAAATAGGTCATATTGTGCGCAAAAAAATGATGAAAATGAAGAATTAATTAAAAATTAATGTAAATATATAAAGATAAAATTATTAAAAAATAAGGGATGATAAGGTGTAATATAAAGTATGTATGTAAATCGACAAATGCCCGTCAACGGGTATATAAACAAGTATAAATATATAAGAACACATTACAATGATTTATATAAACTGATCTCTTTGAGGAAATCTAAAACAAGACTAAAATCTACAGTATCATATAACTCTTTCATAGTATTAACATTGTAGTACCTTTGACGCATAGGATCAAAGTCTACACATTCCAATAAGATGTGTTTGACCGTTAACGGTGCAAAGCAGGGTATACATTCTGGTAATTGCTCACCTTGTAATAGATATGAATGAGTATAACGTGTATGCCCTATCCTGCACCGGGCTAGTATAACTTCCTCTCGACGAATGGGTCTAGTAGAAGAACGCCATTCTCCGAGTAACGGTTTAATTGAATGGAGTTTATTGTTAAAGGACAAATCCCAAGCGGTTTGCCAAGAGTTACGAATATATGTGTTAATACAACTTTTAAAGTTTTAAAGCCTTAAGTTCAGCTGAAAAGATAGAGGCCTTGTCAGGCAGGCGACTCTTTATGCTCTTTATGCTGTGTTTGTGAACAGCTGCTGCAGCTACCTTATCTCCATCTTTAGAGCCATCTGTGTAGATATGTTGAAAGTCACTGTATTTCGATATAATTTCATTAAATTTGCTTTGAAAGACAGTAGGGTCTGTACTGGATTTGTTATTATTACAAAGATCAAAAATAATTGTTGGAGTTTCCAAAGTCCACGGTGGAATTTGTGGTACTTTGTACTTGGCAATCAAATTTAGGTCGATTTCAGTGTCTCTTAATTTTGGTTTAATACGAAGACCAAATGGTCGAATGGCCTTCGGTTTTCGATCAAAAAGAGGTTCACAACTAGGATGAAAAACGTTATCGAAAGTTGGGTTTGAAGGGTTAGACTTTAATTTAATGGCGTATTGACGAGCTAATTTGTCTCGTCTATGACAGTGATGGTTCATTGGCTTCAACATATAGACTTTCGGCTGGTGATGTACGAAAGGCACCTAAGGCGAGTCGTAATCCTTGATTATGTATAGGGTCGAGCATCTGCAAGTACGACTTGCGAGTCGATCCATATACTACTGAGCCGTAGTCCAGCTTGGATCTGATAAGAGATCTGTAAAGTCGCAAGAGGACTTTTCGATCTGCTCCCCAATTAGTGTTTGCAACAACTTTAAGTAAGTTAAGAGCTTTAAGGCATTTGGCCTTCAAGTATTTAAGGTGTGGTATAAACGTTAATTTACGGTCGAAAATAAGGAATTTTGTCTCATCCACTACTGGTATTGGTGACCCGTCTAGTGTTAGATGAGGGTCTTCATGATGTTTACGAAGTTGACAAAAGTGCATACAATTAGTTTTAGATTTAGAAAATTTAAAACCATTTTCATCAGACCAGGTCTGAAGTTTATTGAGACATTGTTGTAATTGTCTCTCGATAGTATTCATGTTTTTTGCACGATAACATATAACAAAGTCGTCAACATATAGCGAACAATCCACACCTGGATTGATGCATTTTACTATACTGTTAATCTTTATATTAAAAAGTGTGACAGATAGTATGCTGCCCTGTGGTACACCCATCTCCTGTTCATGAATATCAGAGAGGGTTGAACCCATTCGGACACGAAACTGTCTATCATCTAAGAATTTCTCTATACAAATGGGTAATCGGCCTCTAAGACCAATGTCATGTAGATCATTCATAATACCGTACTTCCATGCAGTATCATAAGCTTTCTCCAAGTCAAAAAATACAGCGACTAAATGTTCTTTTTTTATGAAAGCTTCCCTAATAAACGATTCAAATCGTATGTATATAACTGTTGGAATTTCCACGGTGGAATTTGTGGTACTTTGTACTTGGCAATCAAATTTAGGTCGATTTCAGTGTCTCTTAATTTTGATTTAATACGAAGACCAAATGGTCGAATGGCCTTCGGTTTTCGATCAAAAAGAGATTCACAACTAGGATTAAAAACATTATCGAAAGTTGGGTTTTAAGGGTTAGACTTTAATTTAATGGCGTATTGAAGAGCTAATTTGTCTCGTCTATGAGACAGTGATGGTTCATTGGCTTCAACATATAGACTTTCGGCTGGTGATGTACGAAAGGCACCTAAGGCGAGTCGTAATCCTTGATTATGTATAGGGTCGAGCATCTGCAAGTACGATTTGCGAGTCGATCCATATACTATTGAGCCGTAGTCCAGCTTGGATCTGATAAGCGATCTGTAAAGTCCAAGAGGACTTTTCGATATACTGGTATTGGTGACCCATCCAGTGTTAGATGAGGGTTTTCATGATGTTTACGAAGTTGACAAAAGTGCATACGATTAGTTTTAGATTTAGAAAATTTAAAACCATTTTCATCAGACCAGGTCTGAAGTTTATTGAGACATTGTTGTAATTATCTCTCAATAGTATTCATGTTTTTTGCACGATAACATATAACAAAGTCGTCAACATATAGCGAACAATCCACACCTGGATTGATGCATTTTACTATACTGTTAATATTTATATTAAAAAGTGTGACAGATAGTATGCTGCCCTGTGGAACACCCATCTTTTAGAATATATATATATACATATACCAAGAATTTACGAACTATATTCTTTCTACACTATGTAATTTAAAAATATTTAGTTCTCAGACTTCCAGAATGTATATTGTGAAAATATCTAAATAATGCTGTTTACTATGCCATCAATTGTGTACAATTAATATCATACCTAAGAGAAGAACATCATAAGTATCTTACTTTCGTTCTAATCAGTTTTCTTCTATTGTTTACAAATAATATGTTGTAAAAAGCTTGTGAAATAAAATATGTTTAAACCAAATAAAATTTCACTTTTTATTCACACTGCATATGTTATTATGGTTTTGGAACAAACACAATTATTTTCACATACCCCTTTTTAAATATATCCTACACGTGTAAATATTACACAATACTAAATGCTGTATTGTCAGATTGTTATGTTTTCATTAAGTTCATTTTTAATACAAAACCTACAATTGCTGATGAACACAAGAGATGGTGAATTCTCGTGTTTTAACACACTATGAAATCTACTTGATTACAACACGTTTCTTTACCATATGTTCGAGCTCGTTTGTATTGGAACCTTAACGATTAGATATTGCAGCAGTAGTAAAACATGTTTTGTCTGTATTGACCTTTAACCTACGGTTGCTTTACTTGGTTTACTTCTGTGTTGGTAACGGAAAATGCGAGAAAAATGCATTAAAGATTGTTTAATTGAGGAAGTTTTTAATGTTGAGGACAAGTAATGTTTGTATTTTGTCGCAATTTCAAATACATTCAGTTTGCTGTAAAACAACAACTATAGAACATGATAATGCGTCTAAACTGGAGTAGATTATACGTACTAAACGAGTTTCAAGACGTGACTTTCCAAATCCTCCGACTTCACATGATGCTACAATCCGAAATTGCCGAGATTCACTTTCACCAGAGCGCCAACAAGATATGTCGCCCCCATCACCGCAACGCCAGGCTGCAATCCGCAACCACCAAGAGACAATCTCACCAGAGCGCCAAAGAGGAATGTCGCCCCCATCACCACAACGCCAGCCAGCATCGTTGCGTGCATCCCACCAACGCCAGCCAGCATCGTTGCCCCCAACACTACAACGCCAGCCAGCATCGTTGCCCCCATCACCATAACGTCAGCCAGCATCGTTGCCCCAATCACCACAACGTCAGCCAGCATCGTTGCCCCAATCACCACAACGGCAGCCAGCATCGTTTCCCCAATCACCACAACGGAAGCCAGCATCGTTGCCCCCATCAACACAACGACAGCCACAACGTCAGCCAGCATCGTTGCCCCCATCACCACAACGCCAGCCAGCATCGTTGCCCCAATCACCACAACGGCAGTCAGTATCGTTGCCCCAATCACCACAACGGCAGCCAGCATCGTTGCCCCAATCACGTCAGCCAGCATCGTTGCCCCCATCACCATAACGCCAGTCACAACGTCAGCCAGAATCGTTGCCCCAATCACCACAACGGCAGCCAGCATCGTTGCCCCAATCACCACAACGGCAGCCAGCATCGTTGTCCCCATCACCACAACGCCAGCCACAACGTCAGCCAGCATCGTTTCCCCAATCACCACAACGGCAGCCAGCATCGTTGCCCCCATCAACACAACGGCAGCCACAACGTCAGCCAGCATCGTTGCCCCCATCACCACAACGCCAGCCAGCATCGTTGCCCCAATCACCACAACGGCAGTCAGTATCGTTGCCCCAATCACCACAACGGCAGCCAGCATCGTTGCCCCAATCACCAAAACGGCAGCAAGCATCGTTGCCCCAATCACCACAACGGCAGCCAGCATCGTTGCCCCCATCACCACAACGGCAGCCAGCATCGTTGTCCCAATCACCACAACAGCAGCCAGCAACGTTGCCCCAATCACCACAACGTCAGCCAGCATCGTTGCCCCAATCACCACAACGTCAGCCAGCATCGTTGTCCCAATCACCACAACGGCAGCCAGCATCATTGCCCCCATCACCACAACGGCAGCCAGCATCGTTGCCCCAATCACCACAACGGCAGCCAGCATCGTTGTCCCCATCACCACAACGGCAGCCAGCATCGTTGTCCCCATCACCACAACGGCAGCCAGCATCGTTGCCCCATCACCACAACGGCAGCCAGCATCGTTGTCCCAATCACCACAACGGCAGCCAGCATCGTTGCCCCAATCACCACAACGGCAGCCATCATCGTTGTCCCAATCACCACAACGGCAGCCAGCATCGTTGCCCCAATCACCACAACGGCAGCCATCATCGTTGTCCCAATCACCACAACGGCAGCCAGCTTCTTTGCCCCAATCACCACAACGGCAGCCAGCATCGTTGCCCCAATCAACACAACGGCAGCCAGCATCGTTGCCCCAATCACCACAACGGCAGCCAGCATCGTTGCCCCAATCACCACAACGTCAGCCAGCATCACCACAACGGCAGCCAGCATCGTTGCCCCAATCACCACAACGGCAGCCAGCATCGTTGTCCCAATCACCACAACGGCATCTAGCATCGTTGCCCCCATCACCACAACCCCATCCAGCATCGCCACTCCTATCTTCATATCCAGGTTCGTCTCTCGAGCTGATTCTTGATCTGACAGACTCTGACATCACCAATGGTAAGTCATTCTTGCCGTCTAAAAACAAAAAAGCTCGACGACTCGGCTGCATTTTACTGCTAAATGATATATAAGGTCCTATAGAAACCACAGCGTCCGAACGCAATGGCATCGTAGGTCCGCACTGTACTGCAAACAACAATGAAAGAGACAAAAAACAACAGAAAGGGTGGTGAAGACAGGGTTACCGATTTGGAACGGAATATGTATTTAAATTGGGATTATAATGCTAATAGTTGTGCAAATAATTCAAACAAAGTGTACTTCTACCACAAAACAAGAATGTATAAGAGCCTTAAAGCATCATATAATTTACTATTAATGATTTAAAACAACTTTACAAGCCGAGTCGTCCAGTTTTCCAGGCCAAACTATTTCATTAATAATAATTTAATCGTACGGATAATCGTACGGATAATGCGTTCTAGTTTAGTGCATATGCACATTGAATATGTCTGTGAAAACTATTATGATGTTTATATTCGTATAGATAATGGTTCCAGCTCGCTTTCAGTAGTGCATAACACATCGCAAATCCATGTGACGTTAAACCGTCAAAAACGCCATTTACTGCTGTTTTTTAATGCGTTTATGAGCAAAACTGATAAAAAATGAAATGCGTAGGAGACGGGTTCACCAGTATTGCAATTTCGGCTTTTGCGGGAGTGTATCAGTATTTTACGGTCGCAAATTATTGCAAATATTTGCAACTGATATACATTTCAATGCAGTTAACTCTAATACAATGACGTCCTAACGATACGCGTACTGTAAAGTGTTATGTTATGCATAACAGACGCTATTATATGAGCCTCATTGCCGGAACGGTAACCGTGATTTTCGCTAAGCTAAACTGTGTTTACGCGTAACCTATACATGTTACACATAACATAACTATGTGTGGCGACCGTAAAAAGTCTCCCCGTACAGAAAAAGTCTCCCCGTACATTCAATCAATATTGTTATTTTTACATCCTACAAGGATTGTATGACATTCATTGAAGGGTAAGTGTGAGGTTTGGTGCACCCTAGAACCGGTTTAAACCCCCCAGTGGCCTACTTTGCCAGTGACTGTTTCAAGGCGGTAGCCCTATTGTCAACCCTTTTGTGTTTGTGATGTCGTTTGCTTTTATTATTACTTTTGCCTTCTTGTTTGTCTGTTTGCGTGTTCGTTTCTGTGTTTTGTGGTTGACTGTCCTCCTTGAATGCTACTTTCCCTGTCCGATCTTTTTATATTTCCATATGTTACGCGGAAAACGACACAGCAATATGACCCTGAAGGCTAACCATAAACGTCAACGACATACTTTTCAGGCTTCGTGAGTTGCGATAGAATGTTATTTAAACGAGTTATCACAAAGGATACACTCGTTTTATTCGTCTACACATGCTGAAACAATTTCTTTGTGCTAAAATCAGTTGGCGGCGATGGGATGGTATTTTACTCTAAAGTCACTGGTAACAAATGTTGGGGAAAGCTTTTTGCATTGTTGTCCAATATTAATTGTAACCAGAATCATCACACACCATTAACGAGACAGAACAATATAGTTAGACAATGCAGTTAATTTTTCCAAGTTAATAACAGCAAGTAATGTTATGTCTATTTGCTCAACTAGAAAAAATCAATCAATATCAGCATTACATAATTTATTTTTTATATCCTATTTAAATGTATGTATTCTCCGCAAATATAACTGTAACAATACAGATTTACGTTATGCATGTAAAACCGATAAAACAAATATGCTCTATCTTTCTAGCTATTGATCGGCTTCAACGGCGGCTTGGCGGAGAGACCCAACCGATAGTAGTGCGGCGTGCACATATCCTGGGCGATCTTCTTGTATCATACAAGCACATTGACGTCACTGGAAATATAGAGGTCATCTACAACGACGAAAGCGGGGTTGATCAATGAGGTCTCACGAAAGAGACATTTTCGCTGTTTTGGGAAAAGGCTTCTGAGAGATATTTTAAAGGTAGAGACTGTATCGTCCCCAATGTTAGTGTGCACCAAAGGATCTTAGCGATGGCAGGAGCAGGAGCAGGAGCAGGAGCAGGAGGTTGATTCAGAATTACTTATAGAAGATTTCATCCGCTTTCTACCTGAGGCAGATTCTTCCCTCGTTGAGAAATGTCTGGACTCACCATCTTGGTCCAACAGTGATACTTGCCGTTTACGCAGAATATTTTCTATCAAGGGTCTAGCAGTGCTGCCAAATGCGAGTAATTTCAGAGAAAGTCTCATTAACATGGCTCAGACGGAACTTCTGGATAGTTGCCATCCATTCCTGATGATGAGAAAAGGCATCTCAGACTTTGCCTTGTCCACTTTTTTTGAAATGCTGGACTGTAGCCAGATTAAACGGCTGTATGAAAATTTAAGTTATACTCCTGAAACAGTTGCACAGCTGATTGACGACTTCTATCTAAGAGCGGATCAGCTGTCCAAATTGGAAGAAGTTTTCGTTAGCCATTTGAGCACTTGTATTCGAGAAATGGATAAACGTCAGCTCATGAGGTTTCTCAGGTGGCTTACTGGATCAACCGCCATGCCGACTTATTTTTCAAAAATCAATCTGGTTTTCTCACAGGCCATTCGACAGTTCATCAACTTGTCGATATATATCATAATATTTGTCAAGCTTTTGACGCCAAACAATATACTTGTATTGTATTCGCAGATATCTCTAGAGCTTTTGATAAGGTATGGCATAAAGCGCTTTTATTTAAACTTAAGCAAAATGGAGTACATGGTAAATTACTTTCTTGGATTGAAAGTTATCTTAATAATAGAAGGCAACAAGTATTTGTCGGAAACGCGTATTCTGAAATCAAAAACATAACCGCGGGCGTTCCTCAAGGCTCTGTGCTCGTACCCATTTTGTTTTTAATATATGTTAATGATATATCCGAAAATATGTTAAGTATAGCTCGTTTGTTTGCCGATGATAGTTCTTTTTCAGTATCCACTTCAAGAATTGATGATATGGAGGGTATTCTAAACCATGATTTAAACATTGTTTCAAATTGGTCAAAAACATGGTTAGTTCAGTTAAACGGCAGTAAAACTGAAGCATTATTTTTTTTCAAAAAACAATGAACAGCGTCGGCCTAATCTTATTTTAGACAACACCCAGTTGTCGTTTGTTGAACACCATAAACATTTAGGCCTTACTTTGAGCCATGATGGCAAATGGCATATGCATATCGAAAATATCTCTCTTTCGGCTTCCAAAATCATTGGAACTATGAGGCTTTTGAAATTTACACTAAGTCGTTAGGCATTAAATCAAATTTATTTATCGTATGTCCGTCCAGTCTTAGAATATGCTGCTATTGTTTGGGATGGCTGCAGCGAATATGAAAAAAATAAACTTGAAAAAATACAGTATGAAGCTGCACGTATTGTGACCGGTCTTACCCGTTCGGTATCTATTGTTAATTTAATGAATGAAATAGGATGGTTAACGTTATTAGAACGGCGTAAGTTCCAAAGACTTTCTGTTGTATATAAAAGGAAAAAGGAAAGTGCCTGAATACCTGGCAAATCTACTGCCAAGAACCGTAGCGGAAGAAACTCCATATCCCCTCAGGAACGCAGAAAATTTCTCGCAGACTTCAGTTAGAACCTCTATTTTTATGAATTCATTTATTCCATCAGCTATGAAACTCTGGAATGATTTACCTTTAGATATTAGAAATTCAGGCTCATTAAACACATTCAAAGGTCATCTTATGCGAATAATGTTTACTAATTCAAATGTTCCTAGTTTTTACTTTTCTGGTGTACGTTTTTTTTCTGTTATGCATGCTAGGATAAGAAATTCATGTAGTAATCTCAATAATGACCTTTTTCAAAATCATTTACGCGAATCGCCTCAATGCATTTGCGGTCAGGGTAATGAAGATGCAAATCATTTCTTCTTTGCATGTATGCAATTCAATGTTGAAAGGCTCGAACTTTTCCAGTCAACACGTTCGTTTCATCCTTTAAACTCAAATACATTATTGTTTGGAAGATTAGATCTTACAACACAAGAAAATGGTTTGATTTTTAATTCTGTTCAAAACTTTATTAGAGATAGTCATCGATTTGCTTAAGTTTGCCATTACATTTTATCTGTCTAATCAACCCGAGCAATGTTACATGTGTTGCATTATTCTTTCTTCTACTTCTTTTTCTTTAATTCTTTTTTTCTATTTTCTTATTATCTTAACATCTTCTAGTACATATCATGTTAAAGCTAATCCAGTTTATTGATACGTGTTAATAGCAATTGTCATTCATTATATGTGTTAAAACTACATTGTAGGGAAGGGCCGTAACTAATGTGGGTAGCACTTGTGGCCCGACCCGATTGCATTGTTTAAATCAAATCAACCGCCATGCCGACACTACTGACTGTCATGTTTAATGCCTCTGTTGGTATGAGGAGAGCCCCAGTAGCTCACACATGTGGAATCTCATTGAGCAGTCATGTCAACGCAGTACGAGTCGTATGAAGACTTCAAGCGAAAATTGCTGGTCGTGATTGAATTTCTATACAGTAGCAGTGTCAGATTTAACGAGTCAGTAACGAAACATTTTAGAATTTAAAGAAGAATAAGACATGAAAATATGAGTCGTAGTCTCAAATTCTGAAAACTTTATTTAGTCAATAACTTGTTCTATCACTTTTCGCTCATGCTCTACAAAACAAAAGAAATCTTTCGTAATTTTGACGTTTTTGCCAAATGTTTATTTTCTTGTTTTAAAGACATTTTCTATAGTTTTTTCTGCATAACAGATTTTCTTTAAACTTTTTGTACAGTAAGTCTGTTATATATATAGACAGAAAAGGCAAAAAGAATGGTAGTTCACCATGCTTGTTAAAATTTTAAAATATCTGTCCAAAAAGTTGAACAAGTCCATGAAATAGCTAAATAAGATATTTTTGAAGTCTAATCATTTATTCATTGGTCACAATTCTGCTAAAATTGTATTAAAGTAAAGAACATTTAATTACAGTAACATTTAAAGCTCATCTTTATGTAAAACCTATCTTTGTTTACAAAATCTGTTGAGACCATTACCACAATTTATGCACAAATTAGCCCATAATGATACAATTTCCTTTTTTTTTTGTATGTTCCCAATAACAGATTTTTTTTTAACTTTCTAAGCACATAATTTAACATATATAAAAACAAAATGTGCAATAAAAATGATAGGTCCCCATGCTTGTTTAGAAAAAGAATTTGAAACCCTACCCCTGTGTTAAAAGGCCAAGTTTTGTATGAAATTATATAGAAATGGTATATTTTCCTTTTTTGTTATGTTTCTAATAACAGAATTTGTTCAAACTTCCTGAGCACTTATTTGAACATATATTTAGACAATATATTCAATTCAATTTATAGGTCACCATGCATGTTAAGATTTAATATTGTTTTATGGAACCGTACTATTATGCTTAATTTTTTTAATTTTATTGGAATTTTTACAAAATGATATATTTTTCCTATTTTATGTATCTAATAATAGGCCTTTATTTAAATAAAGACAATAAATATAAATCAAAAATAAAAGATTTAAATCAAAAAAAAAAAAAAGACAAAAAATAGAACTAGACATCAAAAGCAACATTCCAGTAAATCTTTAGGAAAATCCATCCAATAGTTTTAGAAGCGAAGTCGCCCAAAAAAACTGCGCATGGAAAACTACAGCAAATGCCTTTAAACAGGCGGAAAACAATTCATTTTGCTAAAGTTAGGTGCCATATTTGGTTAATTTCAAAAATCTCTCCGATTTAAATCCCAGTGTATTGGTAGATATCTGTATATATATGTAGGGACAGTAGTAAAACTAATCCTTGTTCGTTTTGTTGTTGTTTGTTTTCATTTAGATGTTTGTATTTTAATCGCTATTTTTAATTGATGCCTAGTTTTGTATGTATATATTTTATTCAAACTAAAACACGATTTTGAATATTGAAGGAATATAGTTATCTTTGATCAGTGTTTTTCAGTCTATCAGCTTCTATCAACAGTACGAAATATATACTACTAATTAAAATACATTTGTGTGATATTTAAGCATTCATGTTCATTGTCTTGGTAAATATTCTTCAGATAGCAAATATTAAAGGGACACAGAGCATTCTTGAAGTATTCTTAAGCACATCTATTTAATAATCGAGTACCAGTTTGAATTTAAATCTACTTGCAAATACTTATATAATATATCTTCAGCAATACATTTTTGTCCGTTATTCTACCGTAACTGTAAATATATATTATTGATGCAATATAATCAGCAATAAGTATAATGCCAAAAGAAAGTTTTCCTTAAACATTGTTCAATAATTTTTATCTATTTTTAGATTTGGCGGCCATCTTGGTTTTCACATCAACATGAATTTTTGCTAGGATCAACTAGACTTCATGGGCAACATTTTTGTAAAGAAGGATAACAATATCGGACAGGGAAAGCAGCATTCAAGGACGACAGTCAACCACAAAACACAAAAACAAACACGCAAACAGACAAACGAAAAGGCAAAAGTAATAAAAAAGGCAAACGACATCACAAACACAAATAGTTTCATGAAATCCATTCAGTAGTAGTCGCTACAAAAAAAGTTTACGGACAGACAGACAGACGGACGGACGCCGCAACACGGCATAAGCTCTGCTGATTGCTGATCAGTAGAGCTAAAAATGTGACATAGACTATGCTGCCCTGTGGAACACCTATCTCCTGTTCATGAATATCAGAGAGGGTTGAACCCAAAAAACATAAACGATTCTAACAAATAATTTACCTTATAAACAACATTGCAGGGTGCCATGACAATACATCGCTGGTGTGGGATTCAGGATGAGCGACTAACATTAAAGGAGCTTATGGGAAATGTTATTGGTGATGACAGATACAGAGTCACTAGAGAGAGAATTGCTGATGTGCTTATAATAGATAAAATTTCTATGCTTAGGTATGTAATCTGTATATATTATATTTAGGAGAGATAAATCCTAATATATGCATTGTTATGTATACACTGTGTATAAAAGAAACGCCGTATTTATTACAGTATATTGCCCATGCAAGAACCATTATGAATGGCACATTATACCGGAAATATTACAAACAGGATCATAACACTTTATACATGAACTGCCTTTGAGACAAGGATTATTCCTATTTGTTTTTTGGAGCTCGGTAACTCAGAGGTGAATGTTGCCGTGACCCAACTTAGAAAAGCGGCTTCTGCGCTATAACTTCATTACTTTTCAAGGTAGGATCATGTAGCTTCATATATAGCCTACCTATAGGACAACGCAGATTTTTTTGTGAGGTCACTGCGTTAACTTTAAGATTATATTGATGTAAGACTTCTCATTAAAACCGAAATTGAACACATTAGGCAGAACTGTTCTTGGATATATTGTGTGAATAATTTCATATTGTACAAGTAATGTATTCTTTAAAAACAACAGCATACAGGTTTTCGCAATGGCGTTATGTGCACATAATTGTGTAGATTAATTTCTAATGTTTGTATAATTACGGTAAATAGAAATATTGAAAACATTAACATTTAATATTGCTACCATGCATCACATGTTTTAACTTCCTTTCTTTTCCAGCTACAGAATGTTTACTCAAATAGAGGCTGTTTGTCGGGCTGTTAGACAGAACTGCAATACGTTTGGTGGGATACAAGTACTTGTGTGTGGCGATTATTTTCAGCTGCCACCTGTACCAAACAGTTTGTACGGAGTTGCTTGGGAATTTGCTTTCAGGTAAAAAAATACAAAAATAACCAACAATGAAACTACATATGTAGCCACTGGCAAGCATGGTGTGTTGTGTTACTGATAAATATCATTATTTAAAGCTTTGTAGTTGGGTATCATTTCTGTTTTTCAGTCGTCTGTATGTCTTTTTTTCTGTCGTCTGTATATTGCACATTACATTGACATTGAAAGTAGAGAACTTATTGTGAAAGAATGGTCAAATTGGAATTAAATATATTGGTACAAACTAGGTGACACTGGCTGTCATTACTTAAAAGTAGCATATAGCTGACAAATGTCTGTAAGATTTTGGCGCAAAGCTATAACCGTTGTGCTGTAGAGTCTATGATCTACACTTTGAACGAACTTCAGCACATAGATTCCCGAGGGTCAACATTTTTCTATTAGTGTTTTTTTTTTTTTTCACGAATGTTATTCCAGTGGGCCTGTGTGGAATGACGCTTTCCGACACAACGTTATTCTGCACAGTGTGTTAAGGCAGCAGGATAGAACCTTGATAAATGCGGTAAATGAGACAGCCACGGGACATTTGAGTAAATCCACAGCATCCTTTCTCAGAGGTCTTAATCGCGCAGTCGAGGGAGAGCCTGTAAAAATATTTGCAACTAACCAGCAAGTCGATATGGCCAATAGACTAGCAATTCTGAAACACGCAGGTAATTGTGGTTATATTAAAAGATCATGTGCATTTGCTTAGATTTTAAATAAGACAATCTATGAAGGGGAGTTATATTGAAAGGATGGTGTTGTATATGGTTCAGAGATATCTAACAGGGTCGAATGATGTACCATTGTCTGGCCAGTAGGCTAAGTCGGTAGAGCATCACATGTATCTAGCCTGAAACATTTATGCTTAGGCGAAATAAAATAATAGGTGTGGTTCCGGTTTCCCGACTGACCCTTTTTTCAGGGGCCGACCCTAAAAATGTTATGACCGCCTCCAAAAAAAAAAGGCCTTTGTTTTTACATTTTGTATTTATATATTCTTTTCTTTTTTATTGTTTTTACTATCGGTTCTGTATCTGATGATGTGAAAAAATATGTAGTTAGGTATATTTATTTATTCGGTATACAAGTATATCGCAAAAAACAAAAAATATATAAAAGAAAGTCATTTTTAGAAAATAACGGATTTTCCCTACCTACCCTATTGCTATTTACCAGGTAACAGGAGCCTCCCAGATTGCCCGTTATTATCCTTTAATGTTCAGTTATTATTGTTTACTGATAATTGATTTTGCTTTGCAGATGACACAGACAAAATATTTCAGGGAAAGAAATGTAATACAAATCAGTTCTATATTATACAAATGACATAATACAGAGCTATAACATTTATACTACCGTTCAGCAATGTTATACGATATGTTGTCTGCTTTTTAATTTAGTCTTTTGACTGTTACTTGTAACCGCTGCTCCCAACTAAATACCATTATGTTTATTTCGCTCTTCGGGGCATTTAATTTTATTAGATGCTGGGACCATACGCCGTACGACACGGGGAAGCAATAAACTCCATGTCCACCGCCATATGCATGCCATCTTCGGGATGGTTAAAATTGTGTACTTTTGATTTTATTAATATTGATTTCTGCTCAACCCGGGGCTAGAGGGCGTGAGCAGTAGCTAGAATATTTCACTACCGAGCAGGAACAGTCTCAATCAAACCGAGACTGCAATATTTCGTATGTGTCGTTTTTGGCCGTTCCAAAGGTCCATTATCATACTCTTTTTTTATCACTTGAATATTGGGCAATGGTATTTTCAGGAGATTTGAAGGTGCTGCTCAGTGAAGATACTGGAGATGAGAAGTACCTACAGAAAATCAGAGCACCACACTCCTTGTGGTTAAAAGAATGGTTGCACCGTGATTCTTCTTCGCAACATCTCAGAGAAACTGGTTAATGGCCTTTTCGGTACAGTGAAATGATATATAGGGTCCTATAGAAACCACAGCGTCCGAACGCAATGGCATCGTAGGTCCGTACTGTACTGCACACAAGGACTTGAAACTACAATGAAAGAGACAAAAAACAACAGAAAGGGTGGTGAAAACAGGGTTACCGACTTGGAACGGTCAGTAGACAATAAGGCCTACTGAAGACCATTTCACTGGACTGCATTCATGTTTACTTCCCCTCTGTGGATTTGTATTCCATGCTGACACGGAGCACATTTTCAGGTAGACTCTTTATAATTTATGAGTAGCAAACTGTGGCTTTTACAAATATAACTGCAATGAATGCCAATGACTGTGTGGATCATTGTAAATGTTGATGTACGATATACTTTGGTATGCACCGTATAATACCTACCGAAGGCAACACATACAGGCAGCTATATTAATATTTATATCTTATGTGCGGACGCACCTCCGTGGTGGAGGGGTTAAGCACGTTGCGTGGTAAACCTTCTCGACTATCACCGCTGTAGGTTGAAATGCCAATGAGAGCTCGAATTGTGAGAAAGTGTGGATTGATATGGATGGTGTGCGTTGTACAGTACTGTTTCTACGCAGGAGTAACGGGGTGATCTGCATCCACCACAACCCAATCTACCGTCACACATAGCCTTAAAATGATGTGCGAAGACAGAAACATATTTCATGTGTGATTTGTTTTTATTGTCTGATAATTCATTAAATTCTCTTGATGAAATTTACGGCTGGTCCATTAAAACATATCCCTGACCGCAGGAAGGCAATTTACTATGCCCGAACAATATTTTTCAAAATTTGGTAAATTGGCATCTATGGGTGGGTGTTCCGTCTCAAAAGTGCCGTGTTGCGGTCCCATGTACACTGACCCAAAATGAAAACGTTACACTTTATTTGTTTGAATATCTGTTTTGTTAGCTCACATGTTGTTGTAAGTTTTACACATGATTATCACGATTTCATTGCGGATAACGATTATGCAATTGTTTTCAAAATCGCCGGTCTATTCATGCGTCCAAGCATGAAAAACGTGTTCCTTACTTTGCACGTGCGCAGCAACAGGTGTTTCACTTACAGGTTTTACACCGAGAAGTAATCATTTGCTGCTGAGCACCAGAAGGAACGCCAGCCCTATGCATATTTATCAAACAAGGTCACGTGATAAAATCGATAACAAAAGAGTATGATAATGACATTATCGGGAAAATTGTCACTGGTCAGATTTATACACCTCTTATTTATAAACTGTGATTATGACAAAACACAATCACAGATCGTTGTTAAAGTAATAATATTCACAAACTACATTGGTCGAACATAATTGGTGTACACTTCGTGTAATTCCCATTAATAGTTAAAGGTATTTTTCAAAGGAATGAATTTAGGTTGTTTTAAGGTTTAAATTGCCCACAATGCACTTTTAAATCAAAATCGATTTATTTCGTCATTTTAGAAGCGAGAATAAAAACAAATGCATGTACGCGTAGATAAATCTTTCCTCTGTCCATACGCAAAATTTTAATGAAATCGGAGACAAGTACTTTTTTCCCCCCAAAATTAAGTAACATGACCCACGGGCTCAAAGACGTCATAATGCATATACATTTACAGACGCGACCGGGTACACAAGAAATGAAATAATTCCATTAATTCAATACATATTTTTCAAATGTATGTATCCATGCATTCTAGATTAAATTTATGATCTATACATGCTTTTGGTTTATGCTGGAGTGCTCAAAATAAGTTTTAACAAACCAAATTGCAACGGTACGTCGGGAAAGGAAATGGTGATGGTGAAAATATATGTTGCAGTGCTAATTTTCTGAATCCGAAAAAATAGCGAAAAAATGAAGTTTTAACAGCGAGAATGAATTTTTTTTCATGAAAGTGTTCATTGACATGTCTACTATTAACAACCAAAATTTAAAGTCAATCAGAAAAAAGAACTTTTTTTCCCCCAAATTAACAAAGTACACCGTATTCGCTAAAATATGAACAATCGCGTTTCGAAGTTAAAGTACACGCGGGATATAAAACCATGACATTATGAAATCTTTTTAAGAGATATACTGATTTCAACATTGTTCTGTATTTAATGAATTATTAGAGTAGAAAGTTCACAGTTTTTTTCAAGGACACCATTACGGTAGTATCCCTGCAACCCCGCCCCTCATCCCACCCCCACCACCCTCCATACCGTATTGATTAAGTTGTAAATAGCTGCGAATGCGCAGTTTTAATCAAATTCGATTTATTTCATCATTTTAGAAGCGTGAGAAAAAACAAGAGGCCCAAGAGGGCCTGTGGACGCTCTACTGGCTAATATGGGTCTTATGACATCAATGAAGCGAGTGACTATCGTCTTAAAGAGGCAAAATATAGCATTTTTAACTAAATCAAGAGCTATAACTCTGCCATTATTGGTCCGATCTGGCTGGTTTTCCAAGTTGGCCAGTAGAGAGATAATAAAAAGAAAAAAGAAAAAAAAAATATAAAAAATAAAAGAAAAATGAAAAAAAAATTAAAAAAAATTAATAAAATTAATGAATAAAAATTAAACAAAATAAAAATTTAAAACCAAAAAAAAAAAATTAAAAAAAAAAATTAAAAAAAAAAAAAGAAAGCAAAGAAAAAAGAAAGAAATTAAAACATTTAAAAAATATATAAAAATATAAAAAAAGAACAAAAAGAACAAAAAAGTAAAAAAAATTGTTAAAGTTTGGTAAAGATCAGATGAAAAACGAACACCCTATCGTCTTAACGAGGCAAAATATAGCATTCTTAACTAAATCAAGGGTCATAACTCCGCTGTTACTGGTCCGATTTGGCTGGTTTTTTAACTTATCTGAGCTTTTATTGACACTAACAATGTGGTTAAATTTGGTAAAGATCGGATGACAAATGAAGGCCGTATCATCTTAACGAGGCAAAATATAGCATTTTTAACTAAATGAAGGGCCATAACTCCGCTGTTACGAACTAGTCCAAGCTCTTATTGACATTAACAATCTCGTAAAGTTTGGTAAAGATCAGATGAAAAATGAAGGCCCTATCGTCTTAATGATGGAAAATATAGCTTTTTTTAACCAAATCAAGGGCAATAACTCCGCTGCTACTGGTCCGAACTGGCTGGCCTTCAAACCTGTCCGAGCTTTTATTGATATTAACAATCTGGTAAAGATTTGTAAAGATTGGATGAAAAATGAAGGCCCTATCTTGTTAACGAGGCAAAATGTAGCATTTTTTACTAAATCAAGGGCCACAACTCCGCTGTTACAGGTCCGATCTGGTTTGTTTTCGAATTTAACCGAGCTTTTATTGACATTAACAATCTGCTTAAGTTTGGTAAAGATCAGATGAAAAAAGAAGGCCCTATCGTCTTAACGAGACAAAATATAGCATTTTTAACTAAATCAAGGGCCATTACTCAACTGTTACTGGTCCGATCTGGCTGGTTTTCGAACTTGTCTGAGCTTTCATTGACATTAACAATCTGGTAAAGTTTGGCAAAGATCAGATGAAAAATGAAGGCCCTATCGTCTTAACAAGACAAAAGTTAACGACGGACGACGTACAACTCATTATCCCATAAGGCCAGCTGTGCTAAAAACAAAAGCATGTACGCGTAAATACATCTTTCCTCTGTAGATATGTAAAATATAAAACAAATCGGAGGCAAGTACTTTTCCCCCCGAAAATTAACAAAAGAAGTACACCGTAATCGCTTAAATACGCCGAATCGACGTTCCAAATCGATGTTCGCACGGAATAAAATTGTGGAATTATGAATTCATTTATAAAGATAAATCGATTTCAGCATTGTTCAGTAGTTGTTATTTTATTGATGTAGTATGTTCACAGTATTTATGAGAGCAACATTACGGTAGTATCCCTCCAACCCCGTTGGCTTCCCCTCCAACCCGTACACACAATACGTTGTATATTGCTGAGAATGCGCCTTTTATTCAAATCAATTCAATAAACGTAGACAAGTACTAATTAAGTAACAGGACCGTCCGACCCAAGGACGGCAACATTCATATATTCATTAAGAAAGACGACCGGCTACAGAAACAATTAAATAATTTCGTTATGTAATCATATATTTAAAATGTATGTGTCCATGTATTTTACACTAAATTTTTGATCTATACATGCTTTGGGTTTATGTCAAGAGTGCCCAATTTATTTTAACAAACAATGTTGCAACGGTATATCGGAAAATGAAATCATGCTGGCGTTAATTTTCAGAAAAAGCGATAAACAAATATGAGTTTAACAAGCAGAAAGAAGTATATTCTTTTAACTGTTCGTTTAAAACTGAGGGGGCGACTCGAGTTTTAAAGAAAGCAAGATTGGCATGTGTCCCTTTAACCAAGTAAAAAAATAATGACGAGTCACAGACATGCTACTGTCAGTAACAAACATGATTTTGTGTAGACTCGAAGATTGCGTAACATAAACATGTGGACATGACATTGTGTCAATGGAGCACCTGCCAGATGTGTGTTGTTGTGAAACACTGTTCGCGTGAATCCAAAAAGTGCGGGTCTGTTATATTTATAGGGCATATATAGTTATATATATATATATTTATATATCTTATTCTTTTATATTTATTTTTATGGACCCAGAACGCTGTCGTACTCACTACTATATTGAAAGTAAATACTAAATATATATGTGCGGTGCGTTACGATCTGTAGTATTTGAAAAAAGACATATTGCTACTTTGAACATTTGAATACGTCTGTTTTCATCAAATAGCATGTTTTGTTTGTTTTAATATTTTTTTTTTTTACGATTTAAAAACAAAAGGATGATCGGAATATGTCTTACACACTGCTGAATTTAACAACAAGTGGTTTGGTTCACAGGCGACAGTATCGGTGAACAAACCCACTTGTTTTACTGGAATCAACATTGTGCAAGAAAATATTCATATATTATACCATTAATATTATAAAATGTGTGTTGTAACATTGAAGTTTCATAAAATTTGCTTTAGGTAAGAGGAACAACTGTGTGGGCAAGACTTTTCATTTTCCGGTCATGGTAACGGACCTTTCAACTACTGACTTCAAAATAAACAGGGATTATCATTTAACCAAAGGCAGTCAAAGTATGACGTTTTATGAAATTAGCTTCAGAGAATACACCGATTTTTCATGATCACGTCACTGTGGCGTTGACCATAGATTTACTGACCTCAATATTAATAGGGATCATACTCTTACCAAAGGCAGTCAACCCATGACGTTTGAATATATTTACTTCAGGAAAAATAGAGTTCCGGTGCGGACAATGGTTTTCATGATCGGATCAGTGACCTTGACATTTGATCTCGAACTAAATAGGGGTCATTCTCTCACCAAATGCAGTCAACCCATGTAGATTCATGATACATGTATTTGCTTCAGTAAATAAGGAGTTACATTGTGGCCAAGGTATTTCATGATCGTTTCAGGGTTATATTGACCTTTGACCTATTAACCTCAATATTTGATATGCACATACTGATGATTCGTACAAAGTTTCGTCAAAATCCAACATGTAGCGCAGACAAGATTGTGACGGACGAACGGAAAGGCCAAATATAATCTGTCTCACCTACCACTTTGTGGTGGAAGACATAATTATAAAGACAATATTTTAGTTCATATGTATATTCTATTAAGCAAATAAATGAGCGAACATAAACTTCAGCATTGACTCTGGCCAGTGATGTACATAGAGTCTTCTTCCACATGACGTGCAGCCTGAAAGAAAATAAAAAGTAAATAATTCGAGCAGAGTATTCAATTTGAATCAGGTGTTGCGAGGGGGAGCTAGGGCATGTTTAGGGGAATGGGAGTTTAAATTTAATTATTGTTTAACGCCTCATCAACACGTTGTTTAGGTTATTTCGAGCCGCCCCAAAGAGAGGAGGAAATATACATAGGCATCCAGGAACCCTGCCCTACGCTTACTACCGATTAGATACCTGTGGTTTTTTAACGTGCTTGGAGAACAGACTCCGATACACATGACCACCCGGTTTACGTTCCCATCAGACGAAAGAGGCTAGCAGGACACATCGAAGTAACCCAGTGGCGCCAGTAAGACTTGAATCTAGACTTGAATCTGTGTTCACAGGATTCAAAGCCGATATGCTATAAACGTCCCATGACCAAAACTGAGTAAATGGCACATCAAATAAAGGGTCAATACATATTATATTGTGTATCATACGAGTGTATGATTGATCTGACATGATTACAGAACAATTTTAATGTATTTTTCACCCAACAGTACAGCAAGAATCTATTATAAGGAAAGTTAAACCTGACAGAGGTTGCAATGCTCTATAAGCCAATCTTTACTAGAAGGGGAATAAAAAACAACTCTTGCCAAAAAAAATCTTAAATAGTTAAATTTTACATGTTTTGTTCATAGCATATTTTACTTTAATGACTTAGTAAGGTCATTTTTCATGGGGAGAAAACATTAATATACAATTATTTATTTTCTCTCTCAAAACCTGGTGATGCCGCAAGTTTTAGAAATAAAACACGATTAAATAGGGCAGTTGAGAAGACACTTATGTTTGGTCTGTTCTGATGTGAAAATGTGTTAAACAGACACAAGATTGGACATTTGCTCTGTGTCCCTTTAATAAATTGGGGACCCATCACATAGAACATAATCATATTGTAATTTGTTGATGTTAAAGGGACACACGGCAATCTTGAAGTATTTATCAAGCATTAACATTAGCATCTCCATTTTTTAACCTGGTAACATTTTAAATTTAAACCTGCTTGCATTAAAAATTAAATAAAAGTGTCAGTTTTCATTTTGTCTTCGTTATTCTATCAAATACTTATGTGTATAACAATTTCTTCTGAACTATTCTAATAAATAATATTAATAATTGCACAAATGCAAATTATGCAGAAAAATTGTCCGAACTCCAGAAGTTTTAAACAAATAAAGACTGCCTAGTGTCCCTTTAACACAACTTGTTTCCACATGTATCCAGTACATTTAGTTTACACGAGCTCATATGACATTCACGCTGCATTATAACTGAAAACATTTTTTACTCTAACTTTTAATAGCACCGTGCAAGCATAACACGTGTGGTAATGCAAGCTCCATTTAAAGAACTACACAAGTGCAAACAAGTTTTGAAAAGGCCCCCACCTTTATATGATCCAACGGCATTTAATGTGACTTGACATTCTGAAGTCGTCAGTATCAATTCACTTAGAGCTGCTCAAGGGCACGATTCACATTTGAGACCTCTCTGGAAAAACTACATCAATCCAATGTCAATGATCAAACAGACATAGTTTATCCTTTGTTATACATAAGGTAACATATTTAAAAAAGAAAAGGAAAAAAACAAGAAATAAACTGAATAAAGCATGAATACTTCTGCTCAATTACACGGTTAATGTAATAAACATCTTTCATCATTCATTATACATGTAAAATATAATGTAGCCTGAATTGGAGATCCATTGAAAACATTGTTCCACTTTCACAGCATATTTCCAGCCCATGGAATAGTCATTTCTTTTGAGACACACTGGATGCAAGTGTAGTAGCTCCACCTCCTTAAAAGCTTTTAAGTGAAGTATATGTTAATTCAAAATCACTTCATTGTCTCAAAACTCTACTGTACATAAATATGAATCTGACCGAGATTTCAATCATATGTGAATGGCAGTTTACATTGTATCGGGTTATGTATTCACGAATGTGCGAGAAAATGGGATAACGTAACGATATAGAGACAACGCTAACAATTTACATTCATGCATCTGAGGGGTGGGGATGGAGGGGGTTTCTAGTTTCCTTACCCCCTCCCTGTTTTCGGTATGCAAGCTCCATCTATACCACCCTAACACACACACACTTGGGTGGGGTGGGGGGTTGGGGGGGGGGGGTGGGGTTGCGTAGGACATTGATAGCATTTCTATTAGTAATTGTTTTATTCCACAAAACGTTCTACAGTTTACAGTACATCCAGTTACTGGAAAGATCGGAGTACACGAAAATCAGTTATAGTGATTATGAACTTTCTATTATACAGTATACACCACTTTTTAGGCACTATATTTGTCCAATGTCCTAATATGTACGATCTAAAAGTGGTGTGTACTGTATAATACATTTTAATGACAAAACAACTACCTTGATAATCGACCTCTAGCAGCAGACAATAATCCCAATTTGCACCAACATGCCTACATGTATATGTCGCGTGTCAAGTTATGTCACGATGACCTGCCAACAACACTGCACCGTGTTGCCAAAAAAATGTTGCATTTAGTGATGCCACGTCTTTCTGAAGATCAGAGAAACCAAGCTATTGTATGCTCAGGGCGGGGTCAATGGTAAATAACGTCGCGCGTCATTTTGGCTGCTCCAGACAGACTGTTCATAGTCTTGTGAACCGGTACAACATTACTGGGTCTGTCAGAGATCGTGCAAGACCCGGTCGCGTACGTGCGACAAAGTTACGTACTGATCGCGTTATCACGTTGACTCACCTACGTAATCGTTTTTTACCAGCAACCATTACTGCTCGGCGTTACGGGGTTCATGCACAGACGATCATAAATCGTTTGAGACAGAACCAAGTTCCTATTCGTGCTCGTCGTCCATATACTGGACAGATTATCACACCTCGTCACCGAGCTTCCAGACTGTTATAGGCAAGACGTCATTTGCATTTCACGCGCGACCAGTGGCAATCGGTACTTTTCAGCGATGAGTCGCGGTTTACTGTCAGCCATGCACATGGCAGAATACGCATATATCGCCGTAGAAATGAACGACTTGCAGATTTTTGTATTCGGGAGAGAGGCAGATTTGGTAGTGGCAGTATTATGGTCTTGGGTGGGATAATTGGAAATCTAAAAACTGATCTGGTCATTATCCAAGGAAATGTCAATGCTCAACGTTACATCAATGTTTTAAACAACATAATGATACCATTCATGCAAAATAACGGACCTGGCACTTTCCAGCATGACAATGCAAGGCCTCACACGGCGCGTATAACCACACAATTCCTTGCTCAAAATAACGTTAACGTCTTGCCTTGGCCCGCTTTATCCCCGGACTTGAACCTCATAGAACACATGTGGGATGTGGGTCGGAGGGCCAGGTCCAATCATCAAATTGATACCATAAGTGACCTCCAGAATGCACTTCTGTTAGAATGGCAACGTATTCCCAACGCGCTCATACAACGTTACGTAAATTCAATGAGGCGACGTATTCTGCAATGCATTCGTAAAAATGGAGGCCACACTGGTTACTGATGCTTTTTATAACATCACTTAGCGCACTCAGTCAGTAATTTCTTGTTTCCAAATGCTGTGTGATCATTTTTCATTTTTTCCGGAATTTTCATTTCGACCCCTCTCAACTTAATTGTTCATAAAAAATTATGCAATATCTGATTTTTATCTAATAAATTACACAAACACATCGATATGGCATTGAAGCTTCGATGACAAAAAAATTAACCCTGAATAAACATTTATCAACAAAATATATACTTTTAAAGTCTATGTAAAGTTTTCATTTTGGGTCAATGTATATTTAAATGGAATAGCCCTTAATTCATCCACTGAACAGCCTGTCTGGCATGCCATAGAGTTATCGTAAGTTGTTTAATCTATTTATTACATTAATTGGTAGACACCAACTCTGTTTATATTAGCTATATGTTTCCTGCTAAGTAATCTGCTAACTATGCGTGTGTGTGTGTGTGTGTGTGTGCAAGAGCGGGTGTTACGAGAATTGATGCCTTGACGTTGTTATGGCTCCCCCACACAAAGTGTGGTAGGGGAGCCATATTGATTTTGTGCTTTCTCTCTGTTTCTCTGTTTCTCTAACTGTGTCACAAACGATGTCCGTCAATAACTAGAGAATGGTTGGACCTAGGGTCCTCAAACTTGGAAGGATGGTTGGTCATGACAAGTAGATGACCCCTATTGATTTTGGCGTCACTAGGTCAAAGGTCAAGGTTGCGGTGACATTGACTATCAAAACGATGTCTGCTCAATAACTAGAGAATGGTTGGACCTAGGGTCCTCAAACTTGGAAGGATGGTTGGTCATGACAAGTAGATGACCCATATTGATTTTGGGGTCACTAGGTCAAAGGTCAAGGTTGCGGTGACATTGACTATCAAAACGATGTCCGATCAATAACTAGAGAATGGTTGGACCTAGGGTCCTCAAACTTGGAAGGATGGTTGGTCATGACAAGTAGATGACCCATATTGATTTTGGGGTCACCAGGTCAAAGGTCAAGGTTGCGGTGACATTGACTATCAAAACGATGTCCGATCAATAACTAGAGAATGGTTGGACCTAGGGTCCTCAAACTTGGAAGGATGGTTGGTCATGACCAGTAGATGACCCCTATTCATATATTTTTTTTTAATATTTTTTTTTTTTTTTTGTTTGTTTGTTTAATATTTTCCCCCCAGTCGGTGGTGGGGTGATAAGAATTAACCGACTGCTCGTTACTTAGCAGAGGGGTAGGACCCCCCCCCCCCCCCCCGAAATGTAACCCACCTGTTGACCGTGGGTGGCGACCCGTGTCGTTTGAGAAGGGAATCCTGGTGGTTGAGTGACTTGGAGATCTGGTAGTTATCTCCACGTTACAACACACTACTTTGGTCCGGACTTCAACTAGACGGGCGGTCAGATTAGCCCGATCTGATCAATCGGTTTGTCACGCCTGCTATACGGGATCCTAGCTTCTTGTTTAAATCAAATATTCATCAATCCATCTAGTTTAATATCTTGCTCCCTTTTATTTTGTCCTCTTTAAACATAATGTAGAAAGGATCCTTTATTGCGGTGGCGCTAGGGCTAATCATGTATTTCTGAACGCTATATGGCTATACTCATACGACTTTTAAGCGGAACATAAGTGCGGCTCTTCGACTTTTTAGTTGAGGGGTTATGTCCGCTGGGTGGTATGGGGGGTCTGATGCGTTAGTTTTATATGAGTATACTCTTCACGCATTCTTGGCATTTGTTTGTCGGATATCCACAGCAAATGTCCCCTTGTTGGGCTCCGAGGTGGGTGAGAAGCGTGGAGAATGAATATCAATTGCCAATTATGGCACCAAAACACGCACACAAAACTACTAAACGATCTCGTGAAGAGTCCGAATCAGAATCTGATGAGGATATTTCTCATTTAAATTGGCCTCGTTTTCTTAACATTATCTCTCTAGAGGATGACAAACCTATTACTAGACTCTCTCCTTTTGCCATCTCCGGTGAGCCAAGGAGTGTCAAAAAGCTCAATAATGGCAAACTTCTTGTTGAGTGTGCCAAAAAATCACACTCTGACAATCTCCTTTCAATTCATACTTTCGTAAACATCCATGTTGAGGTTATTCCTCACATTTCTCTCAATTCTTCAAAGGGTGTAGTACGCTCCAGGGAACTGGAGCACTGCACTCTTGAAGAAATGACTCAAAATCTCAAAACCCAAGGTGTGACTGAGGTAACGCGCATCAGTACGAGGCGGAGTGGCAAACTCACTCCCACAAATACTTTTGTGCTTACTTTCAGCACACCAAATCTGCCAAAGACCATCAAAACTGGATATATCATTCTACCAGTTGACCCCTTCATTCCAAACCCTCTTCGATGTTTTAACTGTCAACTCTTTGGTCACCATAGAGAAAGATGCAAGCGAGCTGCTCCTGTCTGTGCCCTTTGCGGCCAGGAGGGTCATAGCGACTTCGCCAATTGCAAAAATTCCGCCTCTTGCGTTAACTGCAAGGGGACCCACGGAGCTTTCTCTAGGGATTGTCTGAAGTGGAAACACGAGAAGGAAATACAGAAAGTTAAGATTGAAAAGAACATTTCCTTTCCTGAAGCTAGGAAACTTGTTGAAGGTCTAACTCCACCCACTCCATCTGGCAAATCATATGTAATGATAATTTGGAATGCTGTCAGCATGTAAGGCCAATTAATATATATGATTAAAGTTTACCTAATTATATCAATGCACACGGCAATTTTCCCAAAGGTTGTTAAATGCCTGAAATTACTGCCTTATTGTGTAAGTTGAGAACAAAATGGAAAAGTCATATCTATAGGCAATGAATATCACCTTTTCCAATGTGACTTCATGAAAACATACAGGTTTTTAAAGGGACATATGGCAATGTTCAAGTTGTTATGAAGCATAAAAAATTATTCTGCATTTAATAATGCAGTATCATTTACACTTCAAACCTGCATAAATCCTCTATACCATTTTTGTAGTTAATATTAAAGTCTTAGCAAATGCATGTAATGAAAAATAAAATTGATTCCAAGAACTTTTTTAACAGTCAAGATTGCTGTCTGTCACTTTAAAGTGTTGTTTATAAACGTTACATTTAAAATAACACAATAATTGTGAACGTGAAATATATTGTATTTATGCACTGTTTTTTTTTTTTAAATATAATAGGAAACTATTTTAGACAATACAATAAATGTTTATATTCTTGGTGCAAAATCATTCTATTCAAATCACAGTAAAATATGGAGAAACTGCATGAAAACGATTCTTTCTCAATGTAGTAATGCTTATAGCGTAATGTCATACAATCGATATTTAGTCTTCTGATGTCGATGTCAGACAGATATATTGCAGTGATACATAGCAGTGATACATAGCAGATAAGAAATATATTGCAACTATTTGTAACTCAATGTTAAGGTGCTATCCCGCCAACAACAAGCAAACGTTACAAAATCAACCTGTTCTTCAACGGTATCCATGTGTTAAAGTAATGAAATATGAATGCATATGCACCGAGTAAAACGGAAGATTTATTCATGGATACATGAAATACCTGTGATTGAGTATGTGTAAAATGAATTTGGACTAAGTCATAATTCAACGCCCGATAGCGCTGATTTTTTGCATGGCTGGTTACGGTGATATTGGACTTATTGAGTTTCGATCAGCAACATAATTATGTAAGTTATATGTATACGCTATCGTTAGTAGGCTTACAAACGGTGTACATTTCTTTTAAAATTTCCCTGTAGTTGGCGTGCTAGCGGCTTTAAAGTGGATATACGATAACTTCACACTTGCAAAATGTCACGTTTGTATCATTATGTGAGTAATATTTACAGTAAAATAAATATATAATATACAATAAGTTCACACTTACAATATGTCACCTTTGTGTGTTTATGTTGTGCGTGTGATATTAAATTACTTCGGTAATGAACTGCGTCATTAAAGCTTACTGTTCACATTGCTCAATTCTGCTACACAAAATATTGCTGAATTATGTTACCCGAATGAATGAATGAATGGTGTTTTACGGCACGTCGACACATAAATAGGTCATATTGTGCGCAAAAATTGATGAAAAATGAAGTATTAATTAAAAATTAATGTAAATATATAAAGATAAAACTATTAAGCAATAAGAGATGGTAAGGTGTGATATAAACTATGTATGTAAATCAACAAATGCCCGTCAACGGGTATATAAACAAGTAAATATATATAATGAATGAATGAATGGTGTTTTACGGCAATTCGACACATCAATAGGTCATATTGTGCGCAAAAATTGATGAAAAATGAAGTATTATTTAAAAATTAGTGTAAATATATAAAGATAAAACTATAAAAAAATAAGGGATGATAAGGTGTAATATAAACTATGTATGTAAATCAACAAATGCCCGTCAACGGGAACAATATGCTCCTTATATTTACCGCCCAGTTCTTCACTAGACCTTAAAGATCTGAATCACCTAGTTGCACAATTACCATCACCTTTTATACTCTTGGGTGATTTTAATGCACACAACTACATTTGGGGTTGTAAGGATATTAACGATAAAGGCAAGAAAGTTGAAGATTTCTTAGCCAAAAATAATTTGTGTCTTTTTAATGATAACAATTCACATACTTACTTACATCCAGCTACAGGCTCTCATTCTTCCATTGATTTAACAATATGCGATCCAACGCTTTTGATGGATTTTTCGTGGAGTGTTGGGGACGACCTATGTGGAAGTGACCACTTCCCCATAATTCTTGAAAATATCGGCCCTCCACTTCTGGAAAAAATACAACGATGGAAACTTCGCAAAGCTGATTGGGATACGTTTCAATCTCTTTGTGAGGAACAGTTTAAGCCTTCCGTTTTCGAGGATGTCGAAGACGCAACTGCTCTTTTTACCAAAACCCTTCATGATATAGCTGATCAAACTATTCCAAAAACCTCGGCAAATCCAAAACGCCCACATAAACCATGGTACGATGATGACTGCAAAAAGGCAGTCAGCGATCCTAAAGCTGCATTGAATGCTTTTAACTTGAGGCCAACTCAAAATAATTTAGATACTTTTAGAGTTTTTCGTGCGAAAGCCCGTCGTACTATTAAGAATAGCAAGAGGAAATCCTGGAGAGGAAATCCTGGAGATCTTATGTCTCTAGGCTGAACTCTCGTTCATCTCTTAAGAAGACGTGGGACATGGTCCGGAAAATAAACGGTAAAGGTAATTCTAGTTGTGTAAATCATCTTAAAACTGATAATGAGGATATTACTTCTGTCAAAGATATTACGAACACTTTGGCAAAAACTTTTTCTAAAAACAATTCTTCTGAAAATTGTCAACCAACTTTTTTAAAAATAAGAAACTAAAAGAACAGAAGAAGCTGAATTTCAAGTCTAAAAATTTGGAGAAATACAATAAACTGTTCACTCTCAAAGAACTTCGAGAATCCCTTAAAAAGGCTCACGATACATCAGCTGGTCCTGATGATATCCATTATCAATTATTAAAACATTTACCTGAAACCTGTCTCTCTACACTTCTTGATATATTTAATAAGGTTTGGGTGACCGGAAACTTCCCCGATTCTTGGCGGGAAGCAATCGTTATTCCAGTCCCCAAACCTGGAAAGGATCATACGGACCAAATAAATTATCGCCCTATTGCTTTAACGAGTTGTATATGTAAAACCATGGAACGAATGATTAATGAGAGACTCGTTTGGTACCTGGAATCCACCAAGCTGATAACAAAGTATCAAAGTGGATTCCGGCGCCAACGAGGCACAACAGACAATCTCATTCGATTTGAATCATTTATTAGGGAAGCTTTCGTAAAGAAAGAACATCTAGTCGCTGTCTTTTTTGACTTGGAGAAAGCTTATGATACTGCATGGAAGGACGGTATTATGAATGAACTTCATGACCTTGGTCTTAGAGGTCGCTTGGCAATTTTTATAGAGAATTTCTTAGAGGACAGACAGTTTCGTGTCCGAATGGGTTCAACCCTCTCTGACATGCATGAGCAGGAGATGGGTGTGCCACAGGGCAGCATACTCTCTGTCACCCTTTTTAGTATAAAAATTAACAGTATAGTTAAATGCATCAATCCAGGTGTGGATTGCTCTCTATATGTTGACGACTTTGTTGTATGTTATCGTGCAAAAAACATGAACTCTATTGAGAGACAACTGCAACAATGTCTGAATAAACTTTAGACCTGGTCGGATGAAAATGGTTTTAAATTTTCTAAATCTAAAACTAATTGTATGCACTTTTGTCAGTTACGTAAACATCATGAAGACCCTCATCTAACACTGGATGGGTCACCAATACCAGTAGTAGATGAGGCAAAATTCCTTGGTCTTATTTTCGACCGTAAATTAACGTTTATACCACACCTTAAATACTTGAAGGCCAAATGCCTTAAAGCTCTTAATTTACTTAAAGTTGTTGCAAACACTAACTTGGGAGCAGATCGTAAAGTCCTTTTACAACTTTATAGATCTCTTATCAGATCCAAGCTGGACTACGGCTCAATAGTATATGGATCGACTCGCAAGTCATCCTTGCAGATGCTCGACCCTATACATAACCAAGGATTACGACTCGCTTTAGGTGCCTTTCGTACATCACCAGCCGAAAGTCTATATGTTGAAGCTAATGAACCATCACTGTCTCATAGACGGGACAAGTTAGCCCTTCAATATGCCATTAAATTAAAATCTAACCCTTCAAACCCAACTTTCGATAATGTCTTTAATCCTAGTTGTGAACCTCTTTTTGATCGAAAACCGAAGGCCATCCGACCATTTAGTCTTCGTATTAAACCAAAATTAAGAGACACTGAAATCGAACTAAATTTGATTGCCAAGTACAAAGTACCACAAATTCCACCGTGGACTTTGGAAACACCAACAATTATTTTCGACCTTTGTAATAGTAACAAATCCAGTACAGACCCTACTAGCAAATTTAATGAAATTAAATCGAAATACAGTAACTTTCAACATATATACACAGATGGAGATAAGGTAGCTGCAGCAGCTGTTGTTCACAAACACAGCATAAAGAGCCGCCTGCCTGACAAGGCCTCTATCTTTTCAGCTGAACTTAAGGTAATTGAACTTGCCTTAAATTATATTCAGGAATCTGATGATGACCATTTTGTAATCTTTTCTGATTCCCTTTCATCTCTTCAAGCACTGGGTAATATGAAACATGATAACCCAGTTGTGCTTCAACTTTTAGAAAAGTACAACTCTCTTATAATTGATAATGTTATTATTTTCTGCTGGCTTCCAAGCCATGTAAGAATACGTGGTAATGATAGAGCTGATAGTGCTGCCAAGGCAGCATTAGATTTACATATATCTAATACCAAATTACCTTATACTGATTTTAAAAGTTATATTAACACATATATTCGTAACTCTTGGCAAGCCACTTGGGATTTGTCAGTTAACAATAAACTCCATTCAATTAAACCGTTACTCGGAGAATGGCGCTCTTCTAGTAGACCCATTCGTCGAGAGGAAGTTGTCCTAGCCCGGTGCAGAATAGGGCATACACGTTATACTCATTCATATTTATTACAAGGTGAGCCATTGCCAGAATGTATACCCTGCTTTGCACCGTTAACGGTGAAACACATATTGTTGGAATGTGTAGACGTTGATCCTATGCGTCAAAGGTACTACAATGTTAATACTATGAACGAGTTATTTAATACTATAGATTTTAGTCTAGTTTTTGATTTCCTAAAGGAAGTCAGACTATATAAATCATTATAATATGTTCTTGTATATAATTACTTTTTTATATACCCGTCTTCGGGCATTTGTTGATTTACATATATACTTTGTATTACTACCATATCATCCCTTATATTTTAATATTTTTATCTTTAAATGTTTGCATTAATTTTTAAATAATCCTTCATTTCATCATCATTCAATCAGTTTTAGCGATCAATATGACCTATTTATGTGTCGACGTGCCGTAAAACACCATTCATTCCATTCCATTCCCGTCAACGGATATATAAACAAGTAAATATATATAAGAACACATTATAATGATTTAGATAGTCTGATCTCTTTTAGGAAATCTAAAACAAGACTAAAATCTACAGTATCACATAACTCTTTCATAGTATTAACATTGTAGTACCTTTGACGCATAGGATCAAAGTCTACACATTCCATTAAGATGTGTTTGACCGTTAACGGTGCAAAGCAGGGTATACATTCTGATAATTGCTCACCTTGTAGTAAATATGAGTGAGTATAATGTGTATGCCCTATCCTGCAACGGGCTAGGATAACTCCCTCTCGACGAATGGGTCTACTAGAAGAACGCCATTCTCCGAGTAACGGTTTAATTGAATGGAGTTTATTGTTAACTGACAAATCCCAAGCGGTTTGCCAAGAGTTACGAATATATGTGTTAATACAACTTTTAAAATCAGTATAAGGTAATTTGGTATTAGATATATGCAAATCTAATGCTGCCTTAGCAACACTATCAGCTCTATCATTACCACGAATTCCTACATGGCTTGGAAACCAGCAGAAAATAATAACATTATCAATTATAAGAGAATTGTACCTTTATAAAAGTTGAAGCACAACTGGGTTATCATGTTTCATATTACCCAGTGCTTGAAGAGATGAAAGGGAATCAGAAAGAAATACAAAATGGTCATGATCAGATTCCTGAATATAATTTAAGGCAAGTTCAATTGCCTTAAGTTCAGTTGAAAATATAGAGGCCTTGTCAATCAGGCGGCTCTTTATTCTGTGTTTGTGAACAACAGCTGCTGCAGCTACCTTATCTCCATCTTTAGAGCCATCTGTGTAGATATGTTGAAAGTTACTGTATTTCGATTTAATTTGCTTTGAAAGACAGTAAGGTCTGTGCTGGATTTGTTATTATTACAAAGATCAAAAATAATTGTTGGTGTTTCCAAAGTCCACGGTGGAATTTGTGGTACTTTGTACTTGGCAATCAAATTTAGGCCGATTTCAGTGTCTCTTAATTTTGGTTTAATACGAAGACCAAATGGTCGAATAGCCTTCGGTTTTCGATGAAAAAGAGGTTCACAACTAGGATTAAAAACATTATCGAAAGTTGGGTTTGAAGGGTTAGACTTTAATTTAATGGCGTATTGAAGAGCTAATTTGTCCCGTCTATGAGACAGTGATGGTTCATTAGCTTCAACATATAGACTTTCGGCTGGTGATGTACGAAAGGCACCTTTAGCGAGTCGTAATCCTTGGTTATGTATAGGGTCGAGCATCTGCAAGGATGACTTGCGAGTCGATCCATATACTATTGAGCCGTAGTCCAGCTTGGATTTGATAAGAGATCTATAAAGTTGTAAAAGGACTTTACGATCTGCTCCCCAGTTAGTGTTTGCAACAACTTTAAGTAAATTAAGAGCTTTCGGCTGGTGATGTACGAAAGGCACCTAAGGCGAGTCGTAATCCTTGATTATGTATAGGGTCGAACATCTGCAAGTACGACTTGCGAGTCGATCCATATACTATCGAGCCATATAAGAACGAATGAATGAATTGTGTTTTACGGCACGTCGACACATAAATAGGTCATATTGTGCGCAAAAATTTATGAAAATGAAGTAACAATTAAAAATTAATGTAAATAAAATGTATCATTTAAGCATTGTGTTCGTAAAATACATAAGCAAACTATTGCAAAAGAATTAAACAATTTAAAACCCATCATCTTTGCCTTAATAACCTGTATTTAGATGGAGATCCAGCTATGTTGAATTCTAGGCTGCAGTGCAATGAATGGGATGTTTATGCAGGGATTTACATTTTCTCAGTAAAAGTCTGCCGGATTTAATTTACAGGACAGTCAATGACCAGAAAATATATTGCAAAATCTGTATTCTGTTTTATTCAATTACTTGTAAGTTTTAGGCTAGCCTATTTTTAGATTACAATATAAATAAATATAATAATTATAGATATATATATAAATAATATAAGCAAGACCAATTATTAGATTATAAATGAATGAATGAATGAATGGTGTTTTACAGCACGTCGACACATAATTAGGTCATATTGTGCGCAAAAATTTATGAAAAGTGAAGAAATGAAGTATTAATTAAAAATTTATGTAAATATATATAGATAAAACTATTAAAAAATAAGGAATGATAAGGTGTAATATAAACTATGTATGTAAATCAACAAATGCTCGTCAACGGGTATATAAACAAGTAAATATATATAAGAACACATTATAATGATTTATATAGTCTGATTTACAGTTTTTAGTATTCGTGTTATTTTCAAAAAACCTGGGTGACCGAGAAGTACAGCGACAGTCATTCCCGCTACACATAACATGTGTAAATTCGTATTAAGTAGATCAGTCAATATTAAAAGTAAATTTTGTGCAGAAGTAATAGCTAACTGGGTTTTGAATTCAACACGGCCAATTTGGAAGGCCCCGTGCGATGTCTGGATTACCAGCGGTTCGAGGCTTTAACAATGTGTGTGACCTTTTTCACGCCCGTGCAACAGAAAGCGTGCTGTCCGCTCCGAAGCTAAACAGTGAATCTGACTTTTCGCATGTTATAATGGGTTCGCCTCGGGGATTCAAGAAGGTGTTATGGGAGTGATTCCATTAGTAAATAGTGTCTTTGCTTCGTGCCTTCTATTGAACTTAAACAATTAAACGAACTTGAGTGGTTGTGCTCGTGATATATAAGGCCCAACCCTCACGTTTCTAACAATTTAGTCTGTGACTTCGATCAATACAGATGGTTCTCTGTCTGCTGTCATCGACATAATGCCTTTCACTATTTTGAGAAAGTACGACATAGTAGACAACTGGGAGAAGGAGGCGAGGAGCAAGTTTTCCTGGCAGCCAGAAAATCTGACGCAAAATTGGTGGCCATTAAATTGGCAGCGTGGAACACTAGAAAAATACATTTTCCTCGTAAAATCATACATAACATGTGGATCAAATTCTCTGGGTTAACGCGAGTCAACAAAATTATCGAGTGTAAATCAGATATGCAACCGGGGACATACGTTATGATTTTTGGAGTACGTCCCGGTCGACTTGTACAATTACGTTTGGGACAACTGGCATTTAAGCGAATCCTGCTACAAGGACATAGTAGCTCAAATTGTTCGGGCTGCTATCGACATGCAGACTATCGCCGGGTTGGCACACATGGACCTAAAGCTGGAAAACGTGCTACTCAATCCAGGGACAAATCAGATTCAATTGTGTGATGTTAGTCAGTGTGCCCCTGTTAAAGAGCAGTATATTAAAATGGCCAATGCTGGAACGAAAGCATACTATTCCCCGAAAGCCTTAAAGGATGACAGATTCTATCCTACTCGTACTATTGTGTGGACGATCGGAATACTGACTTACTCGATTATCCACGCCACAAATGTTCCATGGGAGCAATACACGGATGGAGATATCAACCGCTTAACCTTCTACAGACACGTTTCCGACGAAGCGAGACAGTTTGTGCTAACCCGTTTAGAACCAGACGTGAACATTCGACTAGACTTGAAACACTTGGTCAATTTGCCGTGGCTGGCAGGTTGAACATTAAGTAGTTTAGTTGTTGTAAATAAACTGTATGATTTCGGAACCCTTACACGGGTGAAAACGACATAAATGACGACTCTTTCTTAGATGAGAGTACACCTGCCACTGACGTACATGGTTGCACTGACAAACTTCCACTGACAAACTTCCACATGTTGGTACCCGACCTCTCGTTAATGGGAAATTCCTGGATACAAGCACAACTATCCACTTACTTACTCATTCAGATGAGTTTTTAACGTCCGTACCATAAGGTCGAAAAGAAAACATTTACTTCATAATAAACAAGAGCTGTCGGAGAACAGCGCAGCTCGACTATTCGATTTTTCAGAGAATAATAAATTTATAGCTAGTATATACCATCAGAAAACAAGGATACAACAATGTGGGGTGGGGTTGGGCCCACAACATAACTATGTATAAGAATTGACAAAACTACACAGAAATATGTAAAAAAAATAAAAAAATCGAGTTTTGAGTGGGGTGCGGGGAAGGGGTAGGGACAGGCGGGGATGGATGGTGCGTGGGGGGATGGATGGTGCGTGGGGGGATGGGGGTGGTGAGGGCAACATATATGTGTAAGAAGCCATGTAAGAATTCACCAAAACAAAACAACATAAAAGTATGTAAAAAAAAAAGAATTAAAAAATGTTTAAGTGGGAATAAGTAATATTAAGTTTTGAGTGGGGATGGGGGAGAGCCGGGGGGTGGAGAGGGCAAATATATGTGCAAGAAGCTATGTAAGAATTGACCAAAACAACACAGAAATATGGTGCGGTGGGGAGTGGGGGTGGTGAGGGCAACATATATGTGTAAGAAGCCATGTAAGAATTCACCAAAACAAAACAACATAAAAGTATGTAAAAAAAAATAATTAAAAAATGTTTAAGTGGGAATAAGTAATATTAAGTTTTGAGTGGGGATGGGGGAGAGCCGGGGGTGGAGAGGGCAAATATATGTGTAAGAAGCTATGTAAGAATTGACCAAAACAACACAGAAATATGTTAAAACAAAATAAAAATATTTCCATTGTGGGGAGTGGGGCAAGATAGCTATGTGTAAGAATTGACAAAAACAACACAGAAATATGTAAAAAAAAAAACACATCGAGTTTCGAGTGGTGGGGTGGGGGTAGTGTGTGTGTGGGGAGGGGTGGGGGGTGGAGGGGGCAACATATATGTGTAAGAAGCTATGTGTAAGAAATAACCAAAACAACACAGATATATGTAAAACGATAAACATTAAATAACTAGAGGGCCAAGATGGCCCTATATCGATCACCTGAGTAATTGTCCAATATCGAACTTCTTCGAAATCTTATGATCATATACAATCTGTGCAAGTTCGGTTAAGATTGTCCAAGAAATGTGGCCTCTGTTGATATAAAGACACTGACAAAGTTTGGTAAAGATCAAAGACAAAATGAAGGTGCTAAAGTGTAACCTCTGGGGCATAGCCAAATGTGACCCAAGGTCTACATGTATTATATGAGAGCTGTGTGCCTTGTAGTTTCAGAGAAGATTTTTTTTTAAGTTTTTCACTATACAAGTCTATGTTAAACATGTGACCCCTGGGGCAGAGCCAAATGTGACTCCAGGGTCACAATTCTAATAAACTTGGTAAAGGACCATAAGCGCATAGTAAACGCAAAATATTAAACCTCTGGCTCTTGTAGTTTCAGAGGAGAAGATTTTTTTAAGTTTTTCCCTATACAAGTCTATGTTAAACTGTGACCACCGGGGCGGGGCCAAATATGACCCAAGGGTCACCATTTGAACAAACTTGGTAAAGGACCATAATCTTATAGTAATTGCAAAATATTAAACCTCTGGCTCTTGTAGTTTCAGAGAAGATTTTTAATTTTTTTCCTATATAAGTATATGTAAAACTGCGACCCCCGGGGCGGGGCCAAATTTGACACCAGGGTCACCATTTGAACAAACTTGGTAAAGGATCATAAGCTTGTAGAAAATGCAAAATATTCAACATCTGGCTCAAGCAGTTTCAGAGAAGAAGAGTGTTTGAGTTTTTCCCTATACAAGTCTATGTAAATCATGTGACCCCTGGGGTGGGGTCAAATGTAACCCTAGCGTCACCATTTGAACAAACTTGGTAGAGGACTATAAGCTAATAGCAAATACAAAATATTGAATTTCTGGCTCAAGCAGTTGTGGAGAAGAAGATTTTTTAAGTTTTTCCCTATAGAAGTCTATGTAAAACATGTGAACCCTGGGGCGGGGCCAAATGTAACCCCAGGGTCACCATTAGAACAAATTTGGTAAAGGACCATAATCTTATAGTAAATGCAAAATAGTAAACCTCTGGCTCTTGTAGTTTCAGAGGAGAAGATTTTTTAAAGTTTTTCCCTATACAAGTCTATGTTAAACTGGGACCACCGGGGCGGAGCCAAATGTGACCCCAGAGTCACCATTTGAACAAACCTGGTAAAGGACTATAATCTTATAGTAAATGCAAAGTATTAAACCTCTGGCTCAGTTTCAGAGAAGAAGTTTTTTTTCAGTTTTTCCCTATACAAGCCTATGTAAAACTGTGACCCCCAGGGTGGGGCCAAATGTGACCCCTGGGTCACCATTTGAACAAACTTGGTAAAGGACCATATGCTTATAGTAAATGCAAAATATCAAACCTCTGGCTCTTGTAGTTTCTGAGAAGAGTTATTTTTTTCCTATATAAGTCTATGTAAAACTGTGACACCCGGGGCGGGGATAAATTTAACCCCAGGGTCACCATTTGAACAAACTTAGTAGAGGACCATAAGCTGATGCTATATGTAATACATGAGAGCTCTGTGCCTTGTGGTTTCAGAGAAGAAGATTTTTTAAAGTTTTTCCTATATGTCTATATGAAAAACATGCAAAATCTCAATATACACATTTTGGATCCCCGGGGCACGGCCATTTTTGACCCCGGGGACTTCATTTGAACAAACTCGATAGTCTAGGCGTTGGCGATCATTTTAAAAGAAAAACTGTTGAAATATGTCCTGCGGTTCTGGAGAAGAAGATGTTTTAAGGTTTCGACCATATATGGTAATGGCGGCCATCTTGGATGTCGCGCTGACCTAATTTTAATAAATCTAAAAAGCATTCATCTAAGGATCATCCATGTGAAGTTTAGTGAAAATTAGCCAAGCGGTTTCTGAGAAGAAGTCGTTTGAAGAAAAGTTAACGACGACGACGGACGGACGGACGGACGACGGACGAAGAGTGATCCCAATAGCTCACCTTGAGCCTTCGGCTCAGGTGATCTAAAAATATTTCAGATTCGAGCGTAGGGGTGGGGGTGGTGGGTGGTGCTGGGGGGTGCAACATAGGTATGTGTAAGAAATATGTAAAAAAAAATAAGAGTTTCGAGTGTGTTTGGTGGAGGGGTGGGGAGAGAAGCATTGGGTGGTGGGGGAGGGAGAAACATATGTGTCAAAAGTTATGTGTAAGAATTGACCAAAAAAAAAAGAAATATGTAAAAAAATAAATAAACAAATATATTCTAGATTCGAGTGTGTGGTGGGGGCGGGTGTTGGGAGTGGCGGGCAAGGGGAGAAGGGGGGGGGGGGGGGTGGTGGAAGGGGCAACATGTTTAAGAATTGACAAAAGCAACACATAAATATGTAAAAAAAAGTTTCGATTGTTTGTGGGGGAGGGGAGAGAAGCAGGGTGGGTGGGGGGGGGGGGGGGGGGGGGGGAGCAACATATGTGTAAGAAAATATGTGTAAGAATTGACCAAAAAACACAGAAATATGTAAAAAAATAAAAAAAAAATAATAAAAATATCCTAGTTTCGAGTGTGGTGGGGGCGGGGGGTGTTAGAAGCGGCGGGGGAGGGGGCAACATGTTTAAGAATTGACAAAAGCAACACAGAAATATGTAAAAAAACAAGAGGGCCTGTGGACGCTCTACTGGCTAAAACAGCTCTTATAGATTTAGATAGATATAGCTCTCTTCTCCTATAGATTTAACAAAGGAAAATACAATATAGCATTTTTCAACAAATCAAGGGCCATAACTCTGTTATTACTAACAAGATCTAGCTGGTTTTCAAAATTGTCCAAGATTTCATTGATATACCGCGCTTTGCACAACTAGACATCATACTGAGGCTTCCTGCCAAATTTGTAGAAATCCAACAAGCCATTTAAGAGGAGTAGCGCCTACAAGAAATTTAAATAAAAATTTCAAAGGGCCATAACTCCGTCAAAAATCAGCGAACTGGATCAAAAGCGTGAAATGCACAACTAGACATCTTACCGATGCTTCCTGCCAAGTTTCGTCGAAATTCAACAAGGCATTTAGGATGAGTAGTGCCGACAAGAAATTTTAAAGTAAGTGTCAAGTAATTAAAAAGATAATGAAATTTTTTGAAAAAAAAAAAAATTCAAATCAATCAATAAAAAAAAAAAAAAATGAAAAAATTTAAAAAAAATATAAAAAAAAAAAATATAAAAAAAAAAAATGAAAAAATTAAAACAATTAAAAAAATCAAATTGAAAAAAAAAAAAAAAAATTTTTTTTTTTTTAAAATTAGTAGTTTCCGAGAAGAAGATTTTTTTTAAAAATCCTATATAAGTCTATGTAAAACTGTGACCCCCGGGGCGGGGACAAATTTGACCCCAGGGTCACCATTTGAACAAACTTAGTAGAGGACCATAAGCTGATGCTACATGTAATACATGAGAGCTCTGTGCCTTGTGGTTTCAGAGAAGAAGATTTTTTTAATTTTTTTCCTATATGTCTATATGAAAAACATGCAAAACCTCAATATACAAACTTTGGACCCCGGGGCACGGCCATTTTTGATCCCGGGGACTTTATTTGAACAATCTTGATAGTCTAGGCCTTGGCGATCATTTTAAAAGAAGAACTGTTGAAATCTGTCCAGCGGTTCTGGAGAAGATTTTTTAAGGTTTCGACCATATATGGTAATGGCAGCCATCTTGGATGTAGCGCTGACCTAATTTTAACAAATCTAAAAAGCATTCATCTAAGGATCATCCATGTGAAGTTTGGTCAAAATTAGCGAAGCGGTTTCTGAGAAGAAGTCGTTTGAAGAAAAGTTAACGGACGACAGACGACAGACGACAGAAAGACAGACAGACGACGGACGACGGACAACACGCCATCCCATAAGCTCTGCTGGCCGTTGGCCAGTAGAGCTAAAAATACAGTTTCAAGTGGTGGCTGGAGGGGGGGGGGGGGGCAGTGGGTTGTGGGTGTGGGTGTGTGTGGGGGGGGGGAGGGGGGAGGAGGTGGCAACACATATGTGTAAGAATTGACTAAAACAACAGAGCAATATGTAAAAAAAAAAAAAGTTAAAAAAAAGAAAGGGTGGAGTGGGGTGGGAGTGGGGGCGGGGTGGTGGAGGTGGGGGCGGGGTGGTGGAGGAATGAATGAATGGTGTTTTACGGCACGTCGACACATAAATAGGCCATATTGTGCGCAAAAAAATGATGAAAATGAAGAATTAATTAAAAATTAATGTAAATATATAAAGATAAAATTATTAAAAAATAAGGGATGATAAGGTGTAATATAAAGTATGTATGTAAATCAACAAATGCCCGTCAACGGGTATATAAACAAGTATAAATATATAAGAACACATTACAATGATTTATATAGTCTGATCTCTTTGAGGAAATCTAAAACAAGACTAAAATCTACAGTATCATATAACTCTTTCATAG